>CAJNOP010000696.1:79697-111662 GCA_905250075.1 Rotaria sp. Silwood1 | reverse complement strand
GGTGGGTGTGGTGTGTGTGGGTGTGGGTGTGGGTGTGGGTGTGGGTGGGTGTGGCTGTGGCTGTGCGGGTGTGTATTTGTTTGTTTTATTCATGTACACGCATACCCACACCCACAAACATCCACAATCCACACCCACACTCTCACCCACACCCACCCATACACCCACACCGCCACGCCCACACCCATACCCCACACCCACCGACACACACATCCACACCCACACCCTAAAATCGAAATAACAAAAATGTTTGTTTTAATTGCAAATAGTTTTCGATGAATTTTCTATCGAATCGAAAATGATTGATTCAAATCTTTGTTAAGCTTCAATGCGATTTACTCTTTATCGAAAGATGAAAATCTATACAAACATTAGTTTCTACATTGTTAAACATTGAACTTCAATTACTTTTTCTATGGTACTCTGCAATAATAGAGAAAATTCAAACAACGAAAAACTACGTGTTCCTTCAAGAAAATGTTTTGACATCACTGCTGCTGTAACTTCTTATATAATTCAATATTTTAAAGTTTTACACAAAATTAATCAAACGATATAAGTAGATGATAAGAAAAAGAGTAGAAAAGCGATTTATAGAGTCATTGTTTTTTTTCTCTCTCTTTTGAATAGTGAATGTCCGCTTTCTTCATTAATAAATTGCTATTATCATCGAAGCCAAAAAAATCATTGATTTGGATCACTTTCATTCATTTCAAATCGAAAAACACAAATGTACAATATGTCTTTCTATAAATATGCAACAATGACCCAATCGATTGTCAATGATTATTTTACTTGACGATTAAAAAATAAATCATCAACAACTAATCAATTATTTATTCTTATTCGTTGAATTGTTTATGAAAGTGAACAAATGTTTTCTCAACAGTTCATAGTTGATTTTCGTTGTATTTCATCATTTTCATTAAATGAATTCAAAAACATGCATTACATGATCGCCAATAAATTAGTTGATAATTGATAAATAACATGGTCTAAAATAATCACATTTATTTCATTCTTAGCAGTAATAGGTGAACATATTATTAAACAACGAAAACAAGAAAATATCGATTTAATTATTTCAGCTGTTGTTGAGTGGACAATAGATTTTATTGTAACAAATCTTCATACATGGCTTGAAAGTCAAAACTATTTGGTAAGTTTATCTAATGAAAAATAAATATTTATCTTCTTCTTTTGTTTCAAAGAATGAGTTTTTGAAAATTATTCATAAAACTCCAGAACAACGAAATTATACTAGTCAATATGTCAGTATTTTTGGAACAATAGGTAATTTGATTTAAAAGTGTTTTTTGTATCTTTAACAATATATATATATATATATTCTTTTTACTTTACGTATTATTACACTTGTTGTATTGTATATGAGACAAGGATTAACTTCGTTGCCATTGTGATCTAATATTTTTTATTAGTGATAATTGTATATATTGTAATTTTGTTTTTGTTCTTGTTAATAAATCAAGTATGATGTTCATGAATAGTTGATGTTATTGAATAGAAATACAAGACAATTGATCGATGTTTTAAAATATTTTCAAAAAAATGAGAAATGTTCAATGGCACGTAATAACTGTCAAATATTTTCTTTTGAAAAAATGAAATTCATCACAAAGAAGATTTCTTAGTGTACATTAGTGAATATGGTAGAAATTGTTGTCTTCTGAAATTTGAGATATCTTTTATTTATTAGAGTAGGATAAAAGAAAAATTATCTTCAATTGAATTCTTAGTATTTCTGAGTGATTATGAAAGGGCTAATTCATGAAAGTACTTTCGAAGATGTCTTGATTAAGATAAAACCTGTTTTATGTGAACTTTTCTATGATTGAGATGAATAGGTGATATGATAGTTCGATATTTGACTTTGTATTTGTTAATTCATTTCTTTTCCAAAATAGTATCACTGTTTTCTATTTCAGAAATAAGATCTTAAGCAGACAGTTATTTTTCTACTGCTTCTTGATTTGCGCTATTTTCTGTTGTCCATTTTCAAATTCTCGAAAGAATTTCAAGAAATTCAATAAGTTTTATCTATGTTTGAGAGATCATATGATGATACGTTTTTTGGATATTGAATTTTTCTTTTATTTTGAAAGAAAGAAGAAATTTATAAAGAAGCAGTTTCTTATAAGTTTCCCAACAGCACAATAAATGAAGCATATTGAAATGTAGATATAAAACTTTCACAATTTTGTTTTCATTCATTGTAGTTGTACTGCTTAAGAATAGCAGCAAAAGTTATCTTTGGAATTTTGATATGAAACTTCGCATAACAATATGTCTTAGGGATAATTATTTCATGTATATTCTACTTTAAAATATGGTTATATTAGGTCACAACGAGACCGACGTACCCTAATTCAGATGATAGTAAATCATAAAATCTAATAGTGGTGAAACAGAACTCTTGAAATGACTTTATACAATACTTCATAAATCAGTATTCTTGATATTATAATTCTTTTTAAATATTTTCTCAACTGATTTCACTCAACGTTATTGATTTAGTTGTTCTTATTGAAAAGCGATTAACAATACACAATAATTTATCTTATGAAATTAATTGTATTTATATGTCTTCCTATGTCTTAATGAACGTAATAATAGTACATAATGAAATTTCATTCAAATATAAAAAACTATTTTCTAATTGAATTCTTTCTTCAACTGTTTTATTGTAAAAGACATTTCTTTTTGTATGAATACTTTATGAGTATGAAACAACAAAACATTTATCAATGATCAAGTTGAAAAGAAAAAAACACCTGTTGATTTATACAACAATTGAATATAACATTATCGAATTACGCAATATTAACAGAACTAGATGGCATCTCAAAGTCGAGAATCCGAGATGAGGTGCAAAGCACGAATATCGACTATGTCAATTCATCAACTTTTCGAAAAAATCCATTTTGAGACTCAAAACTGAATGATGTTTCTATTTCACAGAGAGCTGAAGTTTCTATGGATCGTTATAACTGGAACAACTCGTAGTTTCCTTCGTCAGCTAGTCACAGCCTAATATAAAATGGAAAGTAACTATTGTAGAATTTATCGCTACGAGAACTTCATGAAAGTCCGTCAATGTTCTTCTAAAGAAAATTATCGATTGATTGTTTACTTATCTATATGATTCATTATTTCTCATCAACTGTACTTACACCTGTTTCATATTTGTGCAAAGACAATTGCGTCTTATTTTCGTTGTAATTATGTTGAAGCTTGAAAAATATTAAAGTCCTCAAAAATTTATCTTTCTTGGATCCTATTTGTATGCGAACGAGACATCATAACATAAATTGAAGAAAAAAGAAGTTTCAGTTCGATCTCGATGCAAGTAAGCTTAGCAGCCTATTTGAGTTTTTTTGAGAAAATATTCGCAAACAGATTTGTGCCAACAAAGACATCAGTTATGCCTGATAGAGCATTGAATATGCTATGGAATGCATACTTTTCAAAAAGTTTCCATCGTGTCAACCGATTGAAAGGTTCGAAAAATTAGTTTTAAAACATTGATTATATTTTTAAAAAATCAGTATTTCAACCTCATAATCGTCCCAAGACTTGTGTCACCGAAAAGAACAGCTGTGCCAGATAGAGCTCGATGAGATCTATCGACTAGTATCAGATTTAGGGATGGAGTGTGAGTGTGAGTATGGATATTGGTAGATTCTAAGTGAGAACAAGCCACACATCCAAATATCAATACCCAGTTAGACACCCACATCCTTAAGACAATAACAATCAAAAATGATGTTATGACCTGTATATAATAAGAGCATATGTTTTAACAGGCATAATTTTCTCTCTATTAATATAACAAAACATTTGTTCGACATGATCAAGTTTATCATCAAATGATTAAAAAAAAAAGAATAAGAAATAAATTAGTCCGTATGTTGTTTCATGAGCCATTCTGTTGCTTTTGTCAATTTTTCACATATAACAGTCCATATATCTTAAAAAGAAAAAGAAAATCTTATAAATATTTGAATTTGTTCAGCAAATAAAAGATTTGAAAATCAATTCATATTAAGACTATTTTCTTAGTATAATAACAATTATATCTGAAGTTAAAATCAGGCATGATCTTCTATTTATAAATTTTCTACACAATTAGTTAATTATTGTTGGTCTTCTCTATGAATTTTTCTGTCCCAATAAGTTTCTGCAAAATGAGATTTTTTAATGAAAAATAATTTCATTAAAAGGGAACTTTTTGATTAAAATGTTTGTTAGAAACTTCAGAAAATAAGACCTTGAAAAACTGTTCCGCAACGTTTGTTCTTCTTCTTCTAATTCAAAATTTGAATAGTATACGAAATGAAGTCTAGTAAAACAAAAAAGCTATTTGCATTTTAATAGTGACTGAAATCAACGCATTAACGATGTTGTTCGATATATTAATTTTTTGTTTCATAACCAAAAAATTTATGAATTATTTATGATATATCATGAAGGAAACCCTTAGAACTTCATTGAAAAAAAAAACAATTCTTTTTTCAACGAAAGATTAGAAATGTCAGTCTATAAGCGAAGTTAAAAATATATGTTTTCTTTGTTTTAAAATTATCCTTATAAGACACATGTACCAGATCATCCTCATGATCTTTTTCACATATTGAAAATGTTAAACAAAATTCAACTTTTTAAATTTTAAATATAAACAATGTACTTACCATAATCGAAATGATCTTCTACAACATGACTACAATAGCAAATCGGAATATTTTTGTCATTGATGTTCCAAAGAACAGGATATGTAATTAGTGTTTGACGATCAAAAGTGCAAATTCGATGTTCTTCTTTACATTTGCGACAATAATTGTCCATTTTATAAAGGTAAATAATTTCAATATTTCGTTCTCTAAGACAAATATAAAAAAAAAAAAGATATCAACAATTTTTAAAATTATTTTATGTTCTACTAGAAACGAAACTCAAGTTAAATTCATTCTTTCATATTTGTTCAAACAAGAAAAATGCACATTTTTCAATAACAAAAGTAAAAATCAACAGACTATAAATCTTCATTGAGAATTAAATGTTTGGTCACTGAATTTATCACTGATTAATCAAATTTCGATTGAGAAAATGAGAAATTCACTTTTTATTCGTCTTTTATTTTCAGATATTGATGAGAAACAATAATGCTTTTTAGTGAAACAAAGCCATGTCAAATGATGGGTGTGGGTGGGTGTGGGTGTGAGTGTGTGTGGGTTGGGTGTGGGTGTGGGTGTGGGACTGCCATCTTTGTTTATATTCACATCAACATCACACCCACACCCACCCACACCCACGCCCCACCCACCCACACCCACACCCACACTCTTGTTCAGTTGAAAAAGAATCATTTTTTTGTCTCATACTAAAAATATGATTTATATAACGGAGAAAATGAAAAATTTTAAAAAAAAACAAGACTATTTCGATGACATTAACTATTTAAATAGATTTTTCGATAGAAATTTATTCGCTTGAATATGATTTTCACGAAATAGAATTGATTCAAATAAAGAAAAAGATTTTAAATATGTAGCTAACATGAACTTGAAGAATATATTTTCCATAAATATTTCAAATAATTTTGATTAATTGTTTTGATTTATCAATTAAATGACGACATAATTTTAAATCTTTTTTCATATTTGCAACTATTTCGTAGAACTTATGAATCTTTAAATAAAATAATCAAAATATTTATTGAAATAAAGAAGAAAATTTAGAGCGATTTTTTCATATTGAAGTTCTTTTTCTGTCGCTTTTAATCTTACTTTATAATCAGCTATTTTTATTGAATATTTTTCATTATTTTGACATAATATATCATATTCATTATCCATCTAAATAAATAATTTAAAAAAAAAAAGAAAACAATTTTTCTAAATGTAATAAACATAATTATATTGTTCAATTAAAGCTTTAACTTGATGTTGTCGAGGAGCTATTTCATTTGTTAATTCTCGATTTTTATAATTAAAAACATATGCAAATTTTTCTAATTCATCTTGTCGATTTTCCATATCATTTGTACGTTTTAACTAAATAATTAAAATATATTTTTTAAAATGAAAAAAAAAATCAAAGGCGAATAAAAACTTTATTTTGAATCATAAAATTTCTTTGTTAAATTGTTTGTATAACTATATTTAAAACATAAACAATTTGTCAATCAAATTAAGTTAAAAAAGAATATTTTTTTTTTTCAACTCAATGTCAATATAAAAAAATGAATTCTTATATTTAGTAAAATTTGTTCATTTTCTAATTGTTCAGTTTTATTTAAAATAATATTTAATTTTTTAATATATATTCATCATTGAAAAGATTCAATTCAATATTTGCATTTTCATCAATCAAATATTTAAGATCTTCAAAATATTCAATACGTTCATTTTTCTATGAAACAAGAGAATTTCTTTTTTTTTTCATTAAAAAAATATACTTGAAAACAAAATTTTTTTAATATTATTTCTATATGATAAATGAATTAATTCAATATATCTTTGATATAAATTATTAATTAATTCAATTTGTTTAGATTCATTTAAATATAAATTTTTAATATTAGATAAATTAAATTTATTTTAAATAAAAATATCGTTATAATGTTCGATTTTATTGTGATTTAAATTTGATTAAATCATATTGTTTTTGTTCGTATAAATTTTTAAAATAGAATTTTTTTTCGCAATTCTTTTATTTTCATTTCAATTTTATTTTTTAAACTTTGCATTATTTTCTTCAATTGTGACATGTGCAAGCCGATTAGAATTTGAACGTTGAACTGTTTTTGAATTTAGAGAATTATTTTATTTTATTGATTACTCATATATACATGATAAATAAGAAAAACAACAGTAACAACAAATAATCAGATAATTTTTATTTTCACTTGAGTTCGTTCGTCGAATACTTCATAATTCTTAATTCACAACATTGCTTATATTTATCGATAGTGTTGGAATTATCCCTGATTTTGAGATGATATTGGCTTCTGTCAATATTTCGAATACTCGTTGTGTTGTTTCTTTTGAGTTGCATAATGGTTTATTACAAGAGAATTTCATGAATATAGACGACGGTAGCAATTCAGAGTATTCTAAAGCATACGGTCTACGGTGTGATTTTGTTTGAAAACACTTGGAATCAATTTTGTGCAAATTATTAAATTTATATATGTTCACACTCGTACGACAAACTCCATTGGGACAAGCAACCGACCGATCTGATGAATCTAAACATACCAAATCAGCAGCAACAGATGTTGAAGAATATAATAGATCAGACAATGTTTCCCATAGTGACATAGGAACAAACGAAGAAACTAAATATAAAAATGAAAACAAAATAATTGTTAGTTAGCATCGTATTTTCGAAAATTTAAAAAAATCGATAGTTTGATACTGAACAAGTTTGAGCACAATGTAAGTGCGATATTTCAGTCAAGAATTATACTTTATGCAAACGATTGTACAGTAATGCAGGCAATCTGTTTAACGAAAGCTTGACTTACTTTTTTCATTGAAGACTTCCACGTGATGAAGTGAACAATTTGATGATTCCGAGCAATCAACATTCATTGAGCGGCTTACATAAAATTTATTAAATGAAATGGATAACATTTCGAATACTGAGTCATCAAGATCATCTAAATCGCTTGAGCGAGCTAAACGAGCAAGGAAGGTAAGAAGAAATTTTTGCCCTTGGTTTGTATAGGTCACAGAAAGTCCACCATGACATTGATCATTCTCTTGCATCTCACAATCATACATATGCTCTGCTAGATCGCTGGTTATGTTGTCATAAGGATAACTCTTGCATGAAAGACATGAGATTGTTGAATTGTTGGATTTTATGGTAGCGAAACAAAGTACGACCAGTAGAGAAACGGCAACATCGATGATAGTCTTCATTGAAGGCGTCGAGATATCTAAATAAAAGAATAGGAATCTTTTTCTAAATAAGTAGACAATATAATGATGAATTCTTCTATATGAACTATAGATGTCCTATTTAAACAAAAATACCTAGACGAAACTTGACGAGAGAATGATTTTGATAAAAATGACGTTGTGCATAGTTTAGGTATATTCTGACAAGTTATTTCGATTCAAATGCAGGAATAGCAGCGACGCTGACAATAGCTAAACAAAAAAAAATGGTGACGGTCAAGCGGTCAAAATCGTATATGAAATGGACAAAAAAATAGGTGCGGCTGTGTAATTCAGCGAATATAACTGTGCCACTGATCGGATCACGCTATAAAGTGACCGCTTCACCTTTTACCCGCTTAATGATAAACGATGACTATTTGCTCGCCTTTTCTCTAGCCTTATTTTCTTTTATTTTATCTCTTCTCTCACTTGCAAGTACATAAAGGAGGAGAAAAAAGGCAAGGAGATAGTTGATATACATGAACTCATAGATAGAAGCAATATTTCCCTTGTAATGTTGAATTAGTACTGGAATAAACTCAAATAGTAGCAATAGAAATATCATGTGCATCTTTTCTATTCTTTGTAAAGTTACGTTCATGGAAAGCATACCCACGAAAAAATATTCAAAGACAGAAACGAGTAACAATGCGTTTTTGTCAATTTGGAACGCAGTTTACAGACCCAGAACGTGTTCTTTCAAGAAATTGAAGAGTTAAAACGCGTTCATACGCGTATTTACAGATAAGAAACGCGTTGGTACCGAATGAGTTTCAAACGCATTAGAACTCTCTTTCTGGAAGCTCGCTGTAACTCGTTTAAGAATATTTCGTTCATGTAATCAAAGAGCGTTCATCTTCAAAACGTATCAAAACGTTTAAAAAAGAACCCGTTCGCACAATTCAAGAACACGTTTCTTTTGTTCAGTGTTAGCACGTTCATAATCGAATTCAATTAATTACTGAATATGCAGCGAGATAAACGAATTGATCTAGGTGCAACTTGAATAAATAATCAATTTCAGTGTTTGCGAGCTGATCGAGACAAGATAGTAGAGTCACTTCCGCTACCGTGAATATAATAGATATTTTACAGGACAAATAAAAATTCAACAATTACCGAAGAATAATTGAAAATTAATTTTCTACTTCCAGAGAGTTTTAAGAGTGTGGGTGTGGGTGTGGGTGTAGGTGTGGGTGTGGATGTGGATGTGGGTGTGGGTGGGGTGTGGGTGTCGGAGTGAGTATTGACTCTCAAAGAACCCACACTCACACCCACACCTTTCCACACCCACCCACACCCACACCCACACCCTCTCTAATGGTTTTGTGTATTGTGTATTGTTATTTTGAATTTGTGTATTATTTATTATGTGTTGCGATGCTTTCTAGTCTTGAATATGGTGTTTGATATGTTATCAACAGTGGGAACCGATCGGATTGCGTTACTATGGTTAATGTCGGCTGCCGAAAGTGGTTTCCGATCGGTTTCCGTTCCGATAGCGTCCGATCGGATGTGGACAGTAGGATCCGATAGGATTTCCGATACAGGGGCTCCCGTCACATTTCCGTCACCGGTTTTCCGAGAAAATCCGATAGGATCCGGCCGAATTTTGTAGGAATCCGATAGGATGCCGATTGGATACGAGACGGAACCTATCGGATCCTACTATCAGATTGGTCGACCTGGGTGGGTGCGGGTGTGGATCTGGATAGGTGAGTATATATACTCCAAGCCTTCACCCACACCCACCCCATGTGAACAGCTCCATTGTTTTTCACATTTTAATGCTGAAGAAATTGCATTGAAAGCTTTTTACTGTAGAAATTCATTTATTCTTCCGAGCAACATTGACTTCTCATTCAACAACACATTTTCACTTTTAGCAGAAAGTTTCTCCTCTTTCTCTAACAGTGGGAGCTGTTGTTTTTTTACTTTTAAAGTTTCGCCTTCTGTCACAATAGCTAGCTACGTAATGAACAGAACAAAATAAGTGGTGCGTTTTTCACTTTTGTTTTTTTCTTCTTATCACTATTGCCCATTTGCAAGAAAACAGAAACATTTTGACTCTGTTTTGATAGCAAAAAGTGAACTACATAAACGTTTCATATGATGGATTTTCAAGGAACATTTAATCGTTTATTAAACAGTCAATATCGACAATATATTACGGATCGTTGGACTTTCAACACTGAGGAAAAGCAAGACATTGTGAATAGTGGACAAAATTCTCAAGTATTCAAAAAACATGTTTCGGCAACGTAAGTCCAACATGTAATTGTTGATAGAAATTTCAAACGATCAATATTTTAGGTACCGTTGTAAATGTGGTCACAGTTGGTTCAGTAAAACTCATTCCACAATTTTATTTGAATACAATCGTCATGATTATACAATTGATTGGAAAGTATTTGGCCAGCGATGTAGAAACTGCACAAATTCAAATTGGATTTCTCCTAACTATCAATCACAGGAAATTGAAAATTCTATTCATTACTTGCTGAAAAAATTGGCTAAAAAAGTTTACCACAAAGATCTATTTGGGTCAAATGGTGGTTACAATCGGCGGACTGTTTATTACAATTCGCCGAGTATTTATTTTCCTTCATCGACTGCCTGCTGTCGTTACAATAATACCAAAGCTGATAACACTGTTTCTGCCGATTATTGTGAGTCCTGCCATCATGGCTATTGCCAAAGATACGAGAGCTGATCAATATTCAAAAGAGTCTGACTTCATGAGAAATCATCGTTATTTCGAAAATCTTCAGTAACTATTTATTTAGTTGATTACAATAAATATTACTTCTTGTTTTGACCATCAAAAACAAGACTTGTAACAATGTAACAATTTCAGAAAAAAAAGGGTCCAAATTTATTTTTTAGTCGCAAAAAGAACGGAATAGAAAGTGTATGAAACACCGGACAAACGATAGTGCACAATGATTAGTAAGGTTGATTAGGAGAGTCCACGATTCGAGCGGATGTGAGTGAGTGTGGATGTGGGGTGTGAGTGAACGTGAGTGTAAGTGTGGGTGTAGATCTGAGTGTGGATGTGGAAGGTGTGAGTCTTCTCTTCATTTATACTCACACCCACACCCTCCGAATCTGAACAAATACGTAACAGAAAGCACGAATATTCTTCGAATTTCTTTAACTTCTCATTCTCATTATTCAAAGAGTGATCTTTCACTCATGTGTAAAAAAAATAACAGCATTAAAACATTTCTCTTCTTGCAGGTGACCTGCTTGTTTGATCACAAGCTCTATTTTTCGATGAAAAAAAGAATATGAGTCCAAAGTAATAAATGAAGTTCATTGGATCTTAGAATAGTTTGCTATTTGAACACCAATTGCAATATAATTGTGAAGACTTTATCTTGCGATGGATATCATAACGAAATATTTTTCATCGATTATTACTTTGATCTGTTTGTTGCAGACTTTTTGATTGATAGTTTTTCTCTCTTATCAATATCGAATAGAAGGCCGACAAATGCTTGGCATTTTTTACTAATGATAAGATTTTTCTTTAAAATGGCTTATGAAATATAAATACTTCTGCTCTTCTCTTATGTCGATTCGTTCTTATTATTTTTGCACCTAGTAAAAGCATCGTCAGCACACGCAAGTGAAAATATTTATAGGAGATTACTTTTTAGAAACAGCAATACATGAAAAGATTCGATTACTGATTCTTGCACTGGTAAAAAACAAAATACAAAAGAGAATGAAAAATATTTTTTAATTCACTTGTAATTCCCGACAATAAAAGAGTCTTCTAAATAGAACATGCGTGGCGTAGAAGTTCTTTTTGTTCTGATTTCTATTTCTCTCTTAAAACTAATCGATGGAACTTTTGTATGTCCCAGTGAAGGTATGTTCGAAAATCCTAATGATCATCACACATTTTGGCACTGTGCTCATAACCATGCTTATCTACAACAATGTCCAGCTAATTTAATTTGGTCACAAGCAAACCAGCATTGCACTTGGAACGGTATGCTTTTTTTTGGAAATGATGAAAAATACGACTAGACAGAGCGATTAGTAAGGGTAGGTTCATTCTTTTTTTTTTATAATTTCAGTGGTGGCACCAACACCAGCAGTAACAACAACGACAACAATCGCTTTATGTAAGTTTTGAACACTAGCTTTAATAGAGAAGTTCGAATGTGAGAAAAGTCAGAAGACTTTCTTGCTGAAGATAAAAGGAATACAACAGAGACAATCTATTTTGAGGAGTTAATCGATAGAGAAATAGACTAAATTGTGAGACAACTTTTTCTTCCCTTATCCGAACGTAGTGGAAACAATTTCGTCATGTGTATCTTTCACCGTCCATTACGAATCATTCGATGATAATTATGTCACTTTACTACATTCTAGCGACAACACTGACACCAAGCTTGCTTCCGTCGGAATGTTCGAACTACGCATCAATCACCGATGGTACTCGTCATGTTAGCAACACTAATGTAGTGGACGAAAGAGATGGGACATTTTTCAGCACAACACCCACATGGGTTCGTTTTGAAGGTGCAGCCGGCACTCGTCTCGCCAATTCTTCCGTCTCCTTGAATCGCTGCGGTTCAGAAACTACTGGCTGGGCAAAACATACTATCGAACCAGCTGTTGGAAAGACAGCAAATCAAACTGTCTGTTTCAATTGGAATAGTTTTACGTGTATTTGGCCTACGAAGGTACCCATGACCAATTGTAACGGTTTCTTTGTCTATGCTCTTTCTGTGCCAGCTATTCTCGAAGCTCGCTACTGTACTATGTAGACACTTTTAGCTGAAATAAATGGACCATTCTTAACACTGCAATAGTTTCGAAAGAAAAATGGTTCTAGCTTCACCTGCTTTAGATTGAGTCCAATACAACTGAGTAAGAAACCTGTGGAGAAGGTTGATTTTTGATATTTAACAACCAAACTTGAGGGTGTGGATATGGGTGCGCTCTGAGAAAAAAAGTAGGTCTATCGAGTTTTTTTTGGTTCTCTCTTGTACCCAAAAGTAGAACCGCTTAAAAAAGGTTCTGCAGACGAGAAAAAAGTTCTGAGATTCTCTACGGAACCATTTTTTGTCTGCAGAACTTTTTTTAGGGGGTTCTACATTGGGTACAAGACAAAACCCAAAAGAGTTTTGTAGACCTGTTATTTATTTTAGAGAGCATCCCTACACCCACCACACCCACAGCCCACACCTACACCTACATCCAACTTATTTTGTATGCTGCCTTTAAATTTCAATGTGCTGGAGCCGTATAGATGTACTTCAAGGTTGATAACATCTATGATGGATTTCACGTCTGATGTACCATGAAAAATAATTTACAATGGTTCATTGGCAAAAATCAGTTTATTTGTCGATATGATTTGTCCTGAATAGAGATCTGCGTAACCAATTCGTCGTGACCAAAAAAATAAAGATTATTCGATCGTAGTTTTCATGGCGGACGTCAAAAAATAATTCTACCCGACGTTTTGTGTTCAGAATTTTAAGCTTTTCAAACTAATAATAAAAACTCAAGGATATAATGATTTGTGATGGAGAAAACTGGAGCACATTTGTCGTGACCAAAATTAGTCACGACAAATGTGGCGTAGGTTTCTCCATCACAGATCATTATATTCTCGACTTTTTAGTATCAGTTTGAAGAACGTAAAATTCTGAACACAGAACATCAAATAGAATTATTTTCTCACAACCGCCATGAGAACTATGATCGAATAATCTTTGTTTTCTTTGGTCACGCAGATCTCTAGTCTTGCACCGTGCACAGTTAAGCGCCATAAGCTGGACAGTTCTATAAAAACTTTCACAGCAGAATAACTGCAAATAATGACTCGAACTCTTCGTATATTATTCTCAGTGGTAACTAGAATAGATTTTGAAGTGTGGAGACTCTTATGTGTTTCAATCTTCATCGTTGACTTTTCTTTAGAAGAGCGAGTCAATTGAATATCAAATCTGTCATTCAAAAGTGATCGAATCAAAGTTGACCACAAGATAGAGTTTTCTTTGAATACTACCATTTCCATTACTCACATTATTTTCGTCATCACCATTTTTTGTGGAGAAACTGCTACTGTAATGAAACCCTCTGCTATTATCACTGTAACTGTTGTTGAAAACCGGATCATCAAATAGACTGAAGATTTGTTCAAACATTTTACCTAATAGATGCTCTTCTGTTTTCTTATTGGAACTCGTTTTTTCTTCGTCGTTTTTGGCCGCACATGGCACATCACTACCTTTCATAAATGGTGGTTTCAATAGCTGAACGATGTATAGACCTGGAGCTGGCGATATTTTGCCTACTACCACTAGAGAGTGTGAGTGTGCTTAAAGAGGGAAATGACACTCACATCCACACCCAGACAATACGACTGTTATTAAGAATGATGATGATGATGCTTAAAAGTTCCTGCTATTACATTTTGCTTATGCTTCTTTGTATTATCGATCAATATTTTTGTATGAAAAATACGCGTTGAAAATATTTGCAACGACATACTGCTACTGTTAAGCCGATATCAATTTGAGTACGCTTGCGAATGATATTGATATACAATAGATTGGCCATATCCATATCAACTAAATTGAAAAATAAAACGAAGTCAAACATTGAAATAAAGAAAAAATCAAAGTTTGAAATTGAGGATTAGAAACATCGATTAGTTTCTCCGTCACAATATAAATTTTTGCGAATTGATTGTGTAATACACTTACAGAACAATTCGATAAATATTCTTGTTTCTTATATTGAAAGATTTCATTGAATTTTTTTTAGAAAACTTAATTTTATAACAGATATTGTATTATTTTATCAACATGCAAATAGAATATATCTTATGTTTGCTTATGTTTTCTTTAATCAATTCTATAACTCATTGTGTTCAACCTTATTTTCCACCACAAATCACTTTCTACACATCAAATGACGAAGTATTATATGCAATCGATGAAATTAATCAACAAGCCTATCAAAGATACACAATCTCACAATCACTTTATCTGCAAGCTTTTGCCATGAAACACTTTCCTTATGCAATACCAGACTCTCCACAATCGAAAAATTATGTTCAATTGAGTCTTTTTTCTCCATCAAATGATTGTATCTATGGAACTTATTGGCAATATGGTGGTTTCTATACTACTACTTCATCATTTCCAGTGCATTGGAATTATAACTGGACATCATTTCATATTGGAAACTATATTAATTTTAATTATAAAATGATTCATTCAGAAAGTATTTCTCTAACAGAAGATTATTGGTATGCAGATGAATTATGTGAAGTATATACTGGTGAAAAATTTCCTTGTGAAGAAATTTATTTTGTTAAAAATACTGAAATACCTCTTCGAACAACTGAAGTCGTTCGACAAGGATGGGATATGATGCGTCAAACCACAACGTATCGGGTTGTATCCATAGGTGAACCTGATCAACGTCTATTTGATAACATTCCAAAGAATTGGGCTTATGATTGTAATGATACAATGCTGGGCATTCGCTACGATCCACAAATGCCAACATTGAAATTGAACGAAAATGTGACCATTCAAGTTTGGTTGCCAACTCCACCACATCGAATCAATCATAACGATACAGTTAGTATCGAATGGCAACCGGCAAGCTTTTCAGAATGTAAAGATTGTGTTACCTGGACACCGAATCGACTTAGTTTCAATATAGGAAACTTTAATCAAAAACAAATTCTTTCTGTTACTCGTATTAAAGAAGGAAGTGCTACGTTGTTACCAATTTTTAATGGTGGTGGATATGATAGAGCTACAGTTGGAGCATATCAAATCTATATTAGTTAATACTATTCTCGGAATTTATTGCGAGAATAAATGAGAGGAATACCGATAAAATGTTTTTATTTTATTTTATCTTATTTTTTTTGTATTCCATAAAGAACCAATAAATGATCACATTCAACTTATGTTTTTAATAAGTCTATTTGAAAATGATTCATTCTCATAAGAAAAATATATTTATTAATTCAAGCGGTATTTGTTTTTAAAGTTAATTCTTGAAAATTCCTCATAAATATCGATATGAAAAGTTCTTATTCTTTCTCTCGGCGATGTTAGATTTATCGTTCAATTTGATGTAACTTTTAATCAATAAAAATGAAAATATCGTGTACAACGTAATGACATAATAGGCCTTCTCAAGGAAATATACATTTTCAAACAAGAAATCTATGTCATTAGGAATTAGTTCTTTTCTTTTCTTTCTAAAAATGATGAAAGAAGAGAATAATAGCTTACTCATTCATATTTTTTTTATTTCTCATTCCCGTTTTGTATTTAGGTAAATGAGAAAAAAAAACAATATAAATCATCAAAACTGTGATGCGTTACAATTCGACTTGTTTCTTGTACTATATCTTCATTCATTGTCTCTGACTACTTTGTGTAACTCGTTTTTCTTACGCCTATAAATATGTGCATACTCGATCATTTCTTTGTTTGGCTCATAGTCGATAACGAATCTGTTCGAATTCATAGTCTTTCAATCGCAAGGTTTCTTTATTAACGTTTTGTGTTTATTTACGACATACATTTTGTTGATGTTCGAACAATAGTAGAAATAAGAAAAAGAAAGTCGTGGTTAAATGATAAAACAAAATTAGATAGGAAGACTTTAATTAAATACAAGAAAAACAAAATATTGAAAAAAAATTTTCTGAACAATCTCAAACAGGAATTGTAATTTATTAATATACTTAGGGCAGTTCAAAAGTACTGGCAGAGGCATATCGATTTCTTATAGAAAGCTTTGAGAAACTTGTTTCCCTGTACAGTCTGATACAGAAAAGAAGGCTCTATTTTTTTATGCTATTTTATCATACTTTGACAAATATCATGATAATCAATTTTTGATAAGACTTTTTTCGTTAACATGTTTCCTCGTTATACTAGCTCACAATGCGTTACACGGATTGGTGTTTTAGTTCATTAATACATTGTATTAACAACCAAAATATGCCATAAGATGCAGCACGGAAAGCTCTACAGTTTTCATAAGATCACTTATTTTCTAGTTGCACTTTCTGTTTTCAAAATGGACAAAGTTTTGAGTGATCGAACTTTGGTTGTTGTAAAAACTGATCGTATAGTTTTCTTTTTTTCAAAGCAATTACAATAAACTTTAATATGTAGGGTGTGGGGTGTGTGGGTGAGTATGACTTATATCCTCTTTGATACGCACATCCGTACCCAAACGCCCACACTCTCAAGATTTCTCAACCAAACCATGAAGCATCTCTTACTTGCAATCATTCTTTCTATATATTTATTCTCGTAAAACAAGCGATCTGCAATAATCTTAAGGAAACTTAACAAACAAGACGGAGATGCGATTCAGTTGAGTCATGTCCTAATCCACTTTGAATTAAAAGTTTTCTTTTGTTTATTATTGCTCTCACACAATAATGATTTGACAAAGACGCACAAATATAAATTTATTTTTCTTCACAATCATGATTAAGTGTACATATAGTTGTTTATGTATGGAATCTTATGGAAGTAAATGTTGAATGTTCAATAGAAAAATGAAAAAAAATGGCGAAGAAGATGTAGACAACAAAAAATTGAAATAAAACTGTTCGATAATAAATATATTTGGTATGAAAAATACTAAGATATCGTTGTTAAAAGATAATTTCATTTCCGATTACCAACCAAACTCAGAATAAATACAAATATATAAATAATATCAATATAAAGCATAAGTGATGCAAAAATATGATCTTTAGCACTTATTTCGTGTTGTTTTCCACCCATAATTAATTGAGTATCAACAGCCAAGAACTAACAATAGAAAATCATTTTTTTTTGGGATTTCTTAATTATTAAAACTTACAATCGAAAAAGCTACAGCTCCAAGACCAGCATAGACTGTATACAATATCTTAAAAACAAATAAATTTTTTTTTTTTGAAAAACATATTCTAGAGATTTTGTTTTGTTAACATCCTTACTCTTGAATAAGTAAAAGCACAAACAATTCCAAAAGCTAAAAGTGCTAATGACATAACAAATAAAACTTCAAAACATGATGTAAAATCATATTTGGTTTGAAATGAAAATAATGTAACACCCAAACAAACAACTGCTGTTATACCAATAGCAATCAAAATTGATTCAATTTTATAATATGCTGAAATCATACCCATCTAAAGTTTTTTTTTTCAAAAAACAAAAATATTCTAAAGAATAAATAATATTCAAATTGAATCATACCATATAACTCATTGATAAGGTCTAGAAATAAAAATTTAACTTTTTAATTAACTTAATTTTCTATTTTACCAAAATACCAAGTAAAATAAGATTAAGTGGAAATCTTCGTGCTGCACGTTGTGAACAAACCAATACAAAATAAGTAACTAGAAAAACACCATATGATGCAAAATAAAGCCATCTACCATTTTGACTTTGTACATATTCACGGATCAGTGGTCTATATTATATATTTACTTTAAAATGTTTGATTAGAAAAATTATAAACATACGTAAAATGAAATAATGCAATAAAACCAAACGTAATCGATAATTGAATCATAAAAATTATATAAACCTAGTTTATATAAAATTATTTTCTTATAGGTTTCGATTAATATAAACTTTTCGAATAAATACACGACGAATTTCTTTGCTTTCAAGACCAGTAAAAACTCCCCATTGGTTTCCACCTTGTGCATTATCTTTATTAAAGCAAAGACGAAAATCTCAGTTATACTTCAAAAAAAAACAAGTAATTAACTCCATAATTTAGTGAAACATTTAGAAGTTTAAGCAAAAATTTAGTTTATATATTTGAATGTAATTTAATTATGATTCTATAAAAATTTTATTTTCTGTTAATGATTTACGTTTTTTGTTACAAAATCGAATATACTAAAAGATCAAAATGAAATAATTACAAATTGAAATTTTTCTCCTATCTAAGTTTAAATTTTATTTTTAAGCATATCAAAAATTCTTTTCTTCAAAATTTAAACAATTCAGTTTGGTTATTGAAAAATTAAAAACGATACTTCTTAACAATAGAAAAAAGGATCAAAGTTATGTAGCACATTTACATTTCTCGTTAAAGACGGATATCATATGAAAAACAAAAATTATCGAAGTAAAAAACGTTGCTAAATCAACAAAGTGAAACTAATAGTGAATATGTTTCTACGATCGAAATTCTTTTTTGTGTCCTATATCAATAACTATGCCGATGTACAATGTTTTATCCAGTGTGAGAGAGAACGACACTATTCACGAGATCGTCTGAACTCTATTGGGCTTTGTGCTTATTGTACGACATACAATTTGTCTATACTTAAGAAAAAAAGGTATTCAGGCTTGTCTAATTTGAAATTTTCTCTTCGGAAGAGAAAATCTATATTAAAAAAATCCTCATTTACGAGTGTGTAAAGACTTTATATTTTCCATTCTGGATATTTATCAATTTTGAGTCTAATATAATTAATTTTGATTTACTTGCTTTTTTCATTAAACGTAAAATTAAAAAAATCCTTTTTTTTCTAGATTTTAATTGTGGCTCAGCTTCATTTAAATGATTTTAAGATATTGAATGCAATCACAAACTGATCCTAACCATAGATCAATTTTTCACTTTATATACGTACAATAAAGAGATTAAGTCCATTGGAGATAACATTTTCTGATCTAGACCTAATTGATCAAACTTTTCGCATTCTAATCCAAATTGTACTGTTACTTTTAAGGATTTTTGTTAGTATGAGTCTTGAAATTGCTTCGAAGATGTGAGATACTTTTTAACAATTATTTCGATTCTGCTAGTACCATAGTCTGCACATTTTTCAGATAATTTCAATGATTAGGGTGTGGGTGTCGGTGTGAGTCATGTTTCTAATTCATTCCACACCCACCCACACCCCCAAACAAAAAAATGCCTAGTACCTGCAAAATCATTAATTGGAACTGATCTGTATGATCCAAGATCACAATTATTTATAATGATGAACAAAAATTCAATAATAAAAAAAAGGATCGAAATAGATACATTAATGTTAACAAAAATATTCGAATAAATCACAAGCCATATTACTAATGAGTTAGCTTAATACGTTTATGACTAGTCGTTCTTGATGATAGAATATTTTTCTTTTTTCCAAGCCACAAAGATAAATAATGCATCTCTTTCAAATGTGTTGAATTATTTTTTTTTTGAGAAATCCATTCAAGAATTTCTTTAGCAAAAATCCATTTTTCAAATGAAAATTTAAATTTAACACTTGATAATTGTTCAAGTCGTTCAAGAATAACTTTCATATCATTAATATTCACAATATCAATATCAAGATGTTTGATATGTTGAGGCATTATTGAACAAAAATTTTCTATATTCATAAAATAACTAATACCATGCCATCGATTAAATATTTCAAGTGAACAAACATTACATGCTTGTTTCATTAAATCAAAGAAATTCACAATCATTTCTTGAAGAAAATCACCACGAGAAGAAATAATTAATATTATTTTAACTAGATGTGAAAGATCGATTAAAATAGAAACAAATTGAAATGAATCCAGTGACCAATCATCACTAATAATAAGTTTGAGCTTGGTTAATTTACGAAACATCGGTTGTACATTCTAAAAAAATCAAAAACATGTGCATTTTTTTATCGTTAGATTTTAAACGTTATTTCGAGTACTTCATCTGAATAATACTAAGGTCATACCAAGAGCAGTGATCGTGACCCTATACCGTTCTTTACAAAATCATTCATATCATCTTTTAACTGTTCCGCGAAGTAGAACTGATCGGCCAAAACAAAACATAGGAATAATTGTGGAGTACTGTTTTGACTATGAGTATTTATATTTTCTCAAGCCTTTTATAAGCTATTAGTGTCACCATCATTACATTTGATGTGATCTAAGTGTAAAAACTGTCGTCGTAATTTCTATAGGATTAAAATATAAATGGCAATGAAGATGCAAACACTTTAAATGAGGAAATTTATCAACATATGTTTCCATTTATGAATTGCTACCTACTGCAGGCCTCGCAACGTATCGCTACGGTCAACGTAAGAAAAATCAGGAAATCAGGAATTAGCGTTGATTGTAGCGATTTCGTTGCGAGGCCTGACCTACTGTTATTTAGCTGTCGATGTCGAAAAATGTTAACTTTAATGTATTACCGTTAATGTTAAAAAAAATGACACTTTCGCCATAGATCTAAATGGCAGTTTTGTTTCACAATAGTCTCATAGTAGACTTTGGTGTCGCAGTTATATCTGTGGTGATTTGTAGAGGTAGGGAGTTCAAAGTTTTATCCTGATATTTCAACACTTTTATAGGTCGTATTTTACAAAATAAGTTATCACCAACACTTACCTTTTTTATCATTGATGTATTGGTGATATTTTTTAAATGTAAATCAAGTTCACGCACATTATCCATTATTATTGAATCGTTATAGATTGTAGAAGATGTTGAACTTGAAATTTTATTTGAATCATCATAATATTCGAAACGATGATTACATATAGGTATTGAATATAATAAAATCTCACCAGAACTTTTAATATAATCACAATTAACAAAACAATGTTTATTTTCAAGCCAAAATGGAGTTCGAAATTGTTCAAGACGTGTTTCAATAGAAGTACTACGATTTTGTATAACCTCTGAATAAACAAAACGAAAAAAGAATTCAAATTTTTCTAAATGATATAATTTTGTTTGAATAAAATTTTCTAATCGAATTTGACCAAATATTGAATCATACATAAATGGTCGTCCTTCTAATTTAAGATAAATAAGTGAAGGCATTGATGAAAGAAACCATCCAAGTGTATCCATTGATAATTCACTATCTTCAAATATCATTGATGTTAATTGTATTAATAGTTTTAAATCAGATGATATTGAAATAGTTTTAGTTAGATTATGTATAATACAATTCTTTACAATAAATGATTTTAAATGAGATGAATGACGAAGAATAATAAGAATTTGATTAGAATTACAATTCGAAATTGTCAAATATTTTATAGAATATTGACTAGGCCATAATATTTCATCTGTACAATAAGATCTCATGTCTAATTCAAGTTTACAAAGATTAGATTGTGTTATTATATGAAAAAGAATAGACATTGTTAATTGACTATTTGAAGAAGTATAACAATCACGTTGTTCAATAATTAATGAAGTAAGTGAAGAAATAGTAATATGTTTGAGAAATTTATTTAAATCTTGTTCTGTTATTTTACAAAATGTTAATGTACGTAATCGATTAAATTGATCAATAGAGAAATGTGAAATAAATGATGAAATTTGACCAGGTGTCATATCATCATCTGAAAGTATAAGTGAAATAATATTTTCAGGATGAATTATACGACAAATTAAATCAAAATGATATTTTGAAATTAATTTTAAGTCAAGTTTATATCGATTGTAAGTATTTGTAATAGAATAAAATCGTTGACATACGTAACGAAATGAAAGAATTGTTTCTAGATCGAGATTATCAAATATACGATAAATAAGTTCAATAGGTAATGTTTCAAGAAATGATTTCAATTCATAAGACATGATTTGAATATAAGTTTAAATAAATATACTGAACTAAACAAAAGAAATAAATATATATTAAACGAATAAAATAAAAACGCAAATAACTAATGTGAATATTAACAGATAAAATCGAGAAAGTTAAATGACAGGAAGAAAAATTTAGAATTCACTGATTTTTCTTCGTTCACATCAGCTTTTTGATATTGAAAGGTCGCATAAATATCAGTTGATATTAAAAAAACCGATCTCTCTTTTCTGTTTTATATTCAATTGTTTGTTTGTTCTAATTAATGACAAAGACATGTTCCCTTGACCAATCAAGTCAACTTTTTTCTAATAAAAGACATAGAGGGTGCTGTTCATGACTATTACATATATGAATAAGAAAATAAAAGTATGTAACTGTGAAAACTAGGGGTGCGAGTGTGGATATGGGTCTAGTATTCTCTGTTACCCACACCCACACCCACACCCACACCTATACCCACACTCACACCCACACCCACACCCACACCCACATCACCCACATCCACACCACCCACACTCACACACCCACACCCGAATGGTATATTTTCGGAAAAAATCAATGTTTAGGGTGGGTGTGGGTGTGGGTGTCGATAAAGAGAACACCCACACCCAGAATAAAAAAAATTTGTATTTATTTTATCATTTATTTGCGTAAATGACATTTATAAGAAAAAACGACATATATTCATCAAACTATACAAAACAAAAACATCTTGTAAAAAGAACAGACAGACTCATAAGTTGAAAACACGTTACTATACAATGAATTTTTGAGGACAAGAGTAGTTAATAAACTTGAATTCTTCATATATCATTCCATGCGTGTTCCATATACCATTTTGGATTATACATCATTACCTTTTCCATCCTGCTATTAAGTTCTTGAAATGTTTTTGTATCAATATTCTCATTATTGATTGAATATGTGCCTTTGTCTGGTTGAATAACATTATTCGACATCTCTAAATATCGGAAAATATTTTCATTTGTTTTTGGATGTGACATGATGACAGGATAAGTATATGTGCTTCCTTCATAGTATGATAGTGACATGGAACTCGAAGTGTCAATTGTTTTCAAATACAGGATATCTTTTTCTTGAATTGATTCAAGTACTAATTGTCCATTGACAAATATTGTTTTCCATTTTCACTCAGGAAGAGCTTTGACACAATAAAGCATCAAATATTGTGATATGTCATCATTGTACGAACCTCTTTTTAATAAGTATTCTAGCGGAAAACATAAATCAAAATGTAACTGTAACGAATCGCAAGACGAATGATTACTTTCGGGCATCAATTCTGGTTTTATCGTGAGTAGGCCAGTAACTGTGTCTCAATCGGACTGGGTATTTAGTCATTTGACGCCTATTCCGCTAATCGATCAGTACTTCCCTCTTTTCTAAGGATGTGGATGTGGGTTTGATGTTGGTATGGGTGTCGTTATTGTCATTCTAACCATTCCCACATTCAAACAACATCTACACACCAACACCCTGAAGACATGAAATTTATTTATAGTATTCTAAATTATAACGATTGATATATAGAAATATATGATGAGCCAATGGATTCAGTGTTATAGTTTATATCAGTAGGTCAACAGCCTAAAAATCACTGTATGACAATATACTAGAAAAGAAGAAAGTACTACTCGACTAATGGACTAAAGATCAAAGGACTCAGTACCCAGTTCACCAGTCAGGACTGGGACTGGTGCATCCCCAATCGTGAGCAACGAACCAAATTTCCACATAACTGATGGACCAAATTGTTCACAGAATTGTGAATACTTGTCTTTGTCAAGTGAGTTTGGATATTGACGAAGAACAATGAAACAGAATTTTTCCATTAACATCTTCATCCAGGCAACATTCAATTGAAATACGTCAACTTTCTTACTTAAATCGATCGATAAACCGAAGTGAGGTGAATCACCTAATAACGACAACTTCAAAGTGGACGCTAGTGAAACAGGTGAATCGCGAGGTAATTGAACAAAAGTCCATATTTGACTTTTGAACATTATTGGAACATGTTCACATTCTACATTTAATTTTCGATATGGCATTAAATTTAGATTTCCTTCAACATTGATAACTAAAACATTGTGCCATGGTGTGCGAAGAGCACAATGATCATCAGATTGGGTCATGGTAGCATCCATGAAAAAGCGAATTGTAAATTTTTCTCCATTATTTGGATGTTGATGAATGGATAGACGAATATGGTTCGGATAGTGTTTTTTTAATAGATTTGTCAATGCTTCATTTCGTATAATCATTTGTTTGGCAATTAAACTCATTTGAGTTTTTAATTGTCGACGTGAAAGATTGTTGTTTTCGGTGTTGTTACCCAAATCATTTTCCATAAATTTTCTCAAATGAATAAATTGTTGTCGATCATTTTCGGATTTGAGTAGCCATTGATCAAAATCAAAAGTTGATGTGCCATACTTCTTCACTAAACTTTCACCATTTTCAATTCCAATATAATTATCCATACTATCCCATTGTATTTGGGTCATTGTGATTGAATAATATTTCAAACGACTCATATATGTGAACATGTCACTGTCAGACACACCAATAAGATCATTAAATACTCGTCCATCTGACCATATTACCAGATCACAACCATATTCATAGAGAAAATTGATTTCTTGACAAATTTTGTTTAAGTATTCAAGTGCGTATAATTCTCCAGCATCGGGCAATTTTCCACAAACTTTTTCCATATTCGGAGATTTGAACGGAAATGCTGGCAAAAGTAGTTTAATTGGTTGATTTTCTTGTGTAAACGCTTGAATTTTCTTTAACAATTCATTTCGTCCACATTTTTCATATAAATCACCTTGTGATATTGAACGAATTGATAATAATTTCTTCTCAAAAATATCAACAATTTTAAATTCCAATGATGACATTCTTTCTTCTTGTTGATTTGACTATTGATCGTTCAATTGAAATAGACAATGAATAGGCAAATATGTCTAAATAAATTCAAGTTAAGACAGAAGGCAAATTATATACTAAGTGCTTTCACAGAAACCTACCTTTGGTTCTGACTACAAAGAATAGTTGGTTAATGGGAATATACTGAATTGTAAGCATGTATTTATACATATAATGTGTGCTGTTCAAAAATTCTCACAACTCCGTGTACAAAAAGAAATGACGCAGTAAGAAAGAAGATTATTCCTATCAGAGCCTCCTGTGGGATAGAATGGGATAAAAAAGAAATCGCCCCATGGGATATCGTATTTGTCAAATTGTTTTCAAAACAAAGTGAAATTTATTAATAGATTTATCCGTCTGACTGATTATTCAATATTATATTATTTTATCTTGTATTACATAACTTTATTATAATCAAGTTCACAATTTTTCATATTTACAACAAAAAAAAACATGATACTTTCTTTATGAATACAAAATATTTAAAAAAAAGGTTATAAAGGGTGTGGGCGTGTGTACTAGTGTTCTCTGTATTCACACCCACACCCAGCAGAACACTCTTTGTCTCAATACAATATATAATGTCTAACTCATCCTTAATCGTTGTAGTTTACACTTTATACATATCTTGATAATAAAGATTTAATTCTTCAAAACGTCGATCATACTACTATATATATATATGTGAATACATAAATTGTACATACAAATTGTATATGTATATATATAAATACAAAAGAAAATTATATGAATAATAGTAACTACAGTCCTTATACAATTATAACCCTTAAATATGCTATATGCTGCTGTAAAAACAATACTATTAAATCTAGAACTAAGGAACGTTACTTGTAAGCTCAAATTTATTGATGTATAACCGTTCACGAGCTTGCTTGTGTGATCGGAACGAGAGATAATGCTAGATAAAAAAAACATATTAAGCACTTACCTCTCGAAGAATCTTTATTGAAACGACTAGAGCTTCATGCGTGAGCTAAGTGATACAGGGCGAAGGTGAAGAAGAATAATAGTTTACTTTTTATCATTCTTACAGAGTAAAAAGTGTGTGGGACTTTGTCCTTTTTATTCTTACAGATAACAACACGTCATTATGATCTTCAAACACGAGTAGTGACTAACCGTTTCTTTTCTTTACATATATTCTGAACAATGTGTTTGCAAATGACAAAGCAGTCAATGTTTCCTGGCCAGAACCGATCTCTTCTATCGAACTCTTTCCAGTCAAATTTCAGTATGAATTTTCTGCAAAAGTTCTGACCATGTTCGACTTTAAAAAGTTATAAATTAAAACTTTTCTAGAAGCGGCTAGTTGACTAGCAAGTACTCGTAACATATATACAGGTGTGTGTGTGTGGGTGCCTAATCAAAGTTTTCTCCCTACCCACACCCACACCCCACCCTTAATAAGAATCAATAGTCATTCGAAAGTAGAATTATTTCGATAGAAGTTCAACTTATATCTTATCTTGAATTAATATGTTTTCGAACGATAAGCGATCGATCCCATGTCCATCTAGAAAAATCTCAACGATTGGGTCCACTATGTCGAATTCAGCATATCATAGTTCAACGTTTTCTTTTCATTGGTATATTTTTTGCTCTATTGGATATCACTCTTCCAAAAAATCACCTAAAGGGGACGATAATGAAAAAAAGAGAAAATTTCCTGTTTGGCACGGTCATATAAACAGACCGCCAAAACCTTTATTTAAATCGATTAAAACTTTGAAAATGCACCAAACGCGACTGAACATCTGTGTATGTTTGTTGTTTCTAGGGCTACCGTTTCTGGTGCTCCTTCTGGTGTGGGTGTGATTCTTCGTTCCATCCACAGCCCTACCAACCCACACCCACACCCACACACCCACACCCACACCCTACTTGGATAGAGGAAGCCATGATGCATACGTAGGCAATATAATACTTTCGTTTCTTGCATAGAATAACGTTGATAATCACACTACTGTTCTAGTCGTGAATACACTGAGCAAATATTTCCTGTTCGAAAAAGTAAATTTTTTCAGAAGAGTTTTCTCACCATTCGTATTCGGCAGGTTTTTCTATCGTCGAATAGTACTACTAACCTTCTATGGTTTTGCTCAATTTCAAATATGCTTTCCATATCAATTTAGAGAACGAAACTTCTGTTTAATAATATAGAATATGATCGTTCTTCAAGTGTTAATAAATCGAAGCAATTTAGTTAAAGTATTTTCAATTCATCTTTATTATTATAGGATGATTGTATGCAATCGATTGATTGAATTTTTAATATTTGCTATTCCTATTAATCATCATGGAGGGCCAATTTAGACTTTACTAGTGAAAAGTGTATTAGAATAGCATATAATTCATGTCATAAAATACGTATGATTACAATTAATTTATAAATGATTCTTATGAGTAGAAAATTGTTTATTATAAGAGTGCGTAGCAGGTAACATCTTTTTAAAAGACATCCAAATTTACTTTCGTAGAGAGGGTACATTTCTTTTTCTCATCGAACAAATCAATTATGACCTGATAATAGTGGCAAAATACAGTAAAGCAAGATTAAATAGTGTATGTAGTGTATTTTCTGCATCTCAAATAATTATATAATGTCATAAAACAGTCAAGCAACAGAAAAAGTCAAAACTAGAAGACTGTTTACTCGAAACAGTAGTATGTCTTAATTTTTTTATGTTTCACAATTCTTCTTTTATTGTGTAACTTTTGAAGAGTGTGGATGTGGATGTTGTTGTTAGCTTCATATGTGTAGAACTGCAGGACAAGCAGTGTCACTAATGTTATGTGACAGAACAAAGAAAACGATGACCTTCGTGGGACTCGAATCCACACCTTCTGCTATACGTTAACAGTTGTTTTCTCTTTTTCTACACCCACATCCACTCTAACATTCAAAGAAATGTATGAATCGTTCTTTATTTTAAAAAAAACACAGCGCAAAGACTATCAATAGTTCGTCACCACAATTAGCAGAAAAAGAACTTATTTTCAGTTTTAATTGCTTATTTCATCCACTTTTTTTTGTAATAATCAGTGGACCAACATTGTCACCCGTTTGCTTATTCCACGTACTGTGAGTAGCATCACAAAATGGAAACTAAAGAAAGAAAAACAAATCAGTAAGATCATGTGAAGAATTTCGAAGAGTAAACAAAACTTTTTTCATATTGCAACGATTCTAAGACTGTTCAAATCTCATTAATATACAAGATGAAGTCAATGTTCTTCTTTTCTCTTTCTACACTATTATAAAGTCAATGATCAATCTAATCGAAATTTTTCCTATGTTGAAATATCAAATACTATTGATTTCTTTTTGCGTCAGATGAACATACTTTTTTTGATTGCCAACATCGACAATAGGCGACAGTCTTCGCTTTTGATGCGTTCAGTCGACTGGTAATATCTTCGATATCGTATTTATCAATGGGTTTATTGATATGTTGATTTTTCAATTGATGATTTCCTCCTGTACTCGTAGCATTGATTGTTGATTGATCAATATTCGCATTCGAAGTAGTCGAAAGATTCATTTTCTGCTGATCAAACATTTTTTGACCTAGTGTAGACCGAGACATTATACTTCGAACACCGGACTATCCAAGATTCAAGCAGGCGAAAAAAGCAGATTCCGTTGAAAATCAAAAGTAGTCCAGTCTTTTTCCAGGCAGTTGACAAAAGGATTTGCAATGAAAATTGGTTTTTTTTTCCTGTATTGACTCGGCCACTTTTCATCTACATAAAGGAATACAATCAAGGTGTACTCTTCTGATGCAATTAGTTATGACAGACGGAAGCTCGAATATTTGAAATGAATTACTGAGAGGTCAGAAACGAAAGACTAATCATTTTAAAAAAAAAGTAGATAATAATGTCAAGAAGAACCTGCAATAAATTGTCGAGTGACTTGTTTGAAAACTGGAATATTCCAATGTCGACAAATTAGGAAGAACGTTGCTTGTAACATCCTTGATTAGATACGCCAACCGTAAAAAGGTTTTATGTCGTTGTTGAGAAGGTGACAGTTGGTGTTTTTTTTTCTTAAAAGAAAATAGATTGAGATAAGTATGAATCTATGTGATTTCTTCGTCACATTTCGAAATTCTTTTTCAGTTCGTACGAACTCAATTCTTCTTTATAAGGTTTCAAAAAATACTATTCATCATATGCTGCTATGTTCTAAAATATTTTTCGACTTTGTCAAATAAAAGAAGCACACATATTCGAAGTATTTTCCACGGAATTTTGCGATAGTTTTTATGGAAAATTCTTCGGAATATCTGTCTTCGATGTTACCTCCATTTTTTTGTCAAACGAGATATTATTCATTGGAAAAGATAGGATTCTGTTATATACGGTTTTATAAATTGAAATTTTCTGAACATATTCCTGTTAAAATAATTGAGTTTCTCTAGCAAATCATAACTAGAATTAAGTGCACAAATCAACGTAGCGTTCTTAATGAGAACTCGAAGTATAGTGAGATCCTACGCTCTTTTTCAGCAGGTGAGGTGAAATGTTGAATTTTGTTTCAACGACCAAAGTGCAAATGTATAAAAACGTCTAGAAAAAAGAAATATAAGTTATACTTCTTACTCTAGACTTCTGTGTGCATGTATACATACAAATAATAATCAAAAAAGAAAATATGTAAATCATCATTTTGTGACAAAATTTACAAATATTTCTAAAATTTTTGAAAAACCTTGAGCCAAAAAAAACAAAATTGCTAAAGATTAGGGAATGATTTCTTGCTCGCGACAGCTCTGTTACGAAGTCATTTGGTTGTTACTATTATTTGAGTTTTCTTTTGATTTGTTCATTATCTGAAATAAGAATAAGAGAAAGACTATTTGCTTGAATCAAAGAACATAATAGATAAGAAAATTCATTGTAAAGATGAAAAAATTAATATAAATTAAAATATAAAACAAAATGAAAAATGTTATAATAGAGTGCAGCATGTGCATTCTATTTTTTCTAGTGGAGTGCAAAATAAGTGCGTAGAGCACTCACTTTGATTTTGCTTGGTGCATTCATCATTTGGAACACTGAATCAATGTATGTGAATACTCTGCATATTATATAATTGATGTTTTTTTTTCCATTATTTATCCAATGTTGCAGCCAATCGAATTTTACTCAAACAGTTATTGGAGAAAACAACTATTAGTTAGTATTCTTGAAATTTTAGAAAAATGTAGTTAACTATATCAATATTACATTTGATAGATCAAAAATTTGATGCACAAAAGTACCTAGAGGTCATTAGAGGACAGTAGTTACATTCAGGATTTCTTGGTTGCGATTGGCACGATTGAAACTCGAGATTGATCCCATTCGTTAATTTTTATTCTTGAACAAAATGCCTAGCATTCAATAGAACTATTGAAAAAAAAAAGTCTAACAAATCACGACGAACTGTTTTTATCTAATAGCATTAGAAGACAAGAAAAGATAACATGGAGAAAGATAAGAATGAAAGGATATATCATTTCAATAGCATAATAGAAAAACTGTTGTAAGATTTTTGAAGGAACAAACAGTGCATGAAATATTTTTCAACTGGCAGTCTGATTGAAGATCAGGCTCATTCACGTCATTTAAATAATGAGTCAATACCAGATTTTGATATCATAGTGCCATACAGTAAAATTGATGAACAAGACAAATTAATCAATGCTACACTAGCACCTAATTTCGTGTATGTCAAACAGAATTCGAATAAATTGGCATCATTGCCAACTGGATATTTAACCAATTAAAAGAGCTATTTATGAATTCAACGATTTCTATTCTTGCTAGAACAACTGTTGAACCATATTGTAGAATCAAATAGCAACAGCTGAACATTCAACAAGCATTCAAACACATCATATCATACGACCAACATTCGTTGCTGAATAAGTGGAGAAATATTTCAAGCTAACTCAGAATAATAGTCATATCCTTTGAGTCTTGAATCTGAACTATAAAATCATGTATTGTCTGGTAGTCGGAAGAACCGACGGTAGCACACTCAGCTTCAGGTTTCAGATCGAAATTTTTGCAGAAAGCATTTCCTACTTAAATTCGAATTTACTAATTATTAAGAAGAATTCAAAATTCTGAAGAAAAAAAAATGTTTTTACAATTTTTTTCAATAATAATAATATTTGCAGCGCCATCTATAATGAAAAACCGATCTCAGCACTGAGATCGATTTGGGCTCTGTGGCTAGCACAGGCGGCTCAGGAGCATCAACATTATCTGAAGACGTTGACTTTCACGAAATTTCGACGATTTTATCAGACTTAAAAAATACTCAGTCATTTTGATGAGTCTCTTATTGAAGTGTAGGTATGAATGTCGATTTTCTTTTCCTGTACATCGGCACCCACAT
>CAJNOP010000696.1:0-79597 GCA_905250075.1 Rotaria sp. Silwood1 | reverse complement strand
GATACCAGAACTATGAGAGGAGAACACACAAAAGAATAATGGAACTATCATCAACGTGATGGTAACAATCAGAATAAGACATTCTTCAGGTAGGAGAGATATCAGGATGTTGGTTAACATTTTTTTTAATAATAGGAATATAAGCATGAGTATGTAATGTTCGATTTTTCAAAATCGATCAATAAGAATTTTTCACATTTTTTTTTACTTAAACGATGAATATGCGATAAATAAAAAAATATTGTGCTAGAAAGCACTAAATGGTTATATTGATTGTTTTCTATCACTAGTCACATGACCAAACAAAGTATGCATTGAATAAAAGGATTTCAAATAAGCAAAAAGCATGACCAAGCCTATGCAGGACAAATATCTTTTGCTCAATACACACAAAGTATGTTTTCATGATCTATCGTTAGTATGTTCATGCTTTTTTTGTCCATTTGAAACTGTTTATTCAATGCATACTTTGTTTGATCATATGAATAGTGACAGAAAACAACCAACAAAACCATTTACTACTTTCTAGCATACTAGTATTTTATTGAAACCATATTCATTGTTTAATTTCAAAATCTGAAAAACTCTTATTGATCGGTTTTGAAAAATTGAACGTTACATACTCATGCTTATATTCTAACTACTAAAAGAGAAAATATTAACCAAATATTATGTCATTTAAAACACCGCTACGAATATTCAAAACTTATATAAATAAATTCAGTTAGAAATCATTCTCTACCTGCATATAAACTAATTCTTATTGAAGCTGAAAACTTGTAAGGCACCTTTTAAAGCGAATAATGCTTATTTTCTTAAAATCTCTCCTCAAACCAAGTAACATTAGTCTCATCCAATTTCTAGTGCTACGAACATTCGAGAATAACAAAATCGAGATTCTATTAATTTTATTAGATAGTTTTTTTTTTGTTTAGATCCACGCATGTATAATGACATTTCTGCTTTATTTTTTTGTGCAATCAATCAGTATAATAGCATGACGGCAAAGCAAGCTACTTAGTTTGAATAAAGAGAAGAAGAAACAAAAAGTATCTCTAATATCAATACACACGTGTACATTTAAGTTATATAGAATATACAAAATCAAGAGAACAATGGACAAAATAAGCAAAACGAATGTTTTTGTATTTTTTTTTTGTCAGATATTCATATCTATTGATCATCACACAGACAAATACACATAAATTTATTTCTTGGCTTTTTTTTTTTTTTTGTTTTTTTGTAAAGACGACAAACAAAAGAGAAATAAAGAAACAAAAATAGATCGACATACAAAAAGAAAAGGACGAGAAAATTGTTCACTTAGTTTCTTTGCTTGTATGACTAAAAGAAAAATGTACAAATCAAAACAAAAAAAAAAAATCAATATTATTTACTATTTATCTCGACGATCACTACGAGATGATGATGATACTCTATGTGAAGATGATGAACTTGTATGTCGTTCTTCACGTGCTTCCTTAATAATTTATCAAAAAAAAAAAAAAATTAATAATTTTTAACTTTATTTACTTTTCGTGTTGATCGTCCATTTGAAATTGTATCACTTGTTTTAATTCTTTTCGATGATAAACTTGATGGAGATACATCCATAATACCTGATCCACTACTATGTTCATTATCTTGATGTACAGGTGTTGTTGATAATGTAGATTCAGCTGTTTGATTTAATCGACGTGATGAACTACCACTATTACCACCATTTGCTGAACGTTTTTCAGGTGTTGATGAACGTGCACGTTTATTAGATTCCTAAAATGATAAATAAAAAATTTAAAAAAAAATAATAAAAGGATTAATCAATATAAATATATACATGTTTATGTTCACGATGTGTACTACGTGAACTACTATTACGTGATTCATCGACATGCGATGTAGTAATACGATCACCCTAAACAAAAAAAGAAAAGAAATGTAAATTTCATTTTTGAAAAACTTTTTATTACAATTGTTCTAAGAAAAATTAAAACTCTTGAATAAAACAAGTTAGAAACAATGATATTGCATAATAAAGAATGAAAACAAATTTTTATAGTAAAATCCTACAAGTCACTATTTTTTACTTTCTTCCCATCGAAAATCTTTCAAAAACAAGCATTTTTCTTTTTTAAAATCGTACTTTTACCTTTGAGGAACCACTACGTGATTTTTTTTCTACTGGTACTAAAAACAAATAGAAAAAGAAAACAAACTAAATTCTAATAAAATATAAAACTAAAAAAAAAAAGACAAGACCATGTTCATGAGGTGACTCTGTTCGTAGAGTTTTCGATGATGTACTACTATTTATTCCATTCGTCGCCGTTTGATCCGATCTATAAAAAAACACAAAAAAAAAAATAACGACAATAATAATTTTTAGATTAATATATAGGAAATTACCTTCGAATCGAATCATCATTAGTCGTGGCAACGGAGGAAGTACTACTACGTGTAGTTGATGTAACAGTACGTGATGAAGTAGGACGTGAAACAGGTGCTGAAGATGTTTTACTGGACGATATTTGTTGTTCCGTCGTTGATGACGTAGGCCGCCTTTATTTAAAAAAAAAGACAAGATTTAATTCTTCGATGTTTCTTTTTTTGTTTTATAGATGCATACCTATCGATCGTTGTCGATGTATCTTTTTTATTTGTTGGCGGACTTTCACGTAGTGTTGATATAGTTGATGCTTGTGGTGACTCATGACGATCAGTTGGATTATTCGACAATTTAATTGTACGTCCAGTCATCGATGTCGATGTTTCATTCGATTCAATTTTATTCTGTGTCGTCGATGTCACCGTAGTTTTTGATGAAGGCAACGATGGACCATGTGGTATTCGATTCGATTTTGTCGATGAGATCGTTGCAGTCGTACTACTACTATTACTGCTGCTGTTGATGATGACAGGTTCTGTTTTGGTTTTACTTGTTGATCGTTCTACACGTATATATATAGAGAATAAGAGCCAACTTGGATGGACACCGATGGGAATATTGCATCATACCAGTTATATTAGTTATTGTTGCTGATCGAGATGTTGGTGCTGTTGGTTGAGATGATGGTGCTGGTGAAGATGATTTTGTTGCTGTTGTCGATCCATTGCTTGTTGTTGAAACATTCATGGATTTCTCACTCGTTGGTCGTGCTTTACAAAAAACAAAACAAATAATTAAATATAAATTCTTCTTTGAATATCATATTTTACCTGTTGTATTACTAGTTAATGAATCTTTTTGTATTGAACGAGTGGTTGGTGATGATGTTGATTGTATATCTGATAAAATAGGATGATGATTAACATTATTTGTATCACCGATGATGGTCGGTGTAACAATAGGATTCATTTTCGTACCAGCATTATTATTATTATTATTATTCTGATTATTATTATTATTATTCTGATTACTTGTTGATGATGATGATGATGTTTGTCGTTCTGGAACTGAATGAAATTGACTTTCTTCAATCATATCACGATGTTTATGTGCTAAACGACCGCTATAACATTTAGCTAATGCAAACAAATCATGACGACGATCTTTTTCAGCTGCACATATAGCTTTAATACGTCGTTCAAGTGCAGCATAAAATGTTGTCATTTTTGGATATATAGGCAAAAGAACAGTCAAGACTTGTAATACATTACGTATTTGTATATAATCATTTGAATCAAGACAAACAATAAAACTTTTTGCTAATTTATAATGCCATTTATGACATACATGACGAAAATTATCATAATCAAGTTGTTCAGGTGTTTGTGTTGTACCTGTTGTTTTCGTTGCTGCATTACCAGCATTACGAAAAACAGTAAGAAAACCTGGATGTGTTGCACATTCCTAGAAATTGTTTTGTTAAATAATATTACAATCCAAAAAACAAAACAAAAAACAAAAAATAACCATTTGATATATTTAATCTTAGCTACCAGAGATGTCCATCGCGGGTTCAAAACTGACCGCTGCCGCGCCGCGACGATAAAAGAAAAAACGCTAACGCGCCGCTATCGCACCGCGGTGATAAAAACAGAAAACCTACCGCGACGCTGCCGCACCGCGATGGTTATTTGAAAAAAACAACCGCTACCACGCCGCCACAGTGGCAGCGGTCGCGCCGCGATGGACATCTCTGTTAGCTACTGAATATATGTATATATAAATAATTAGATAGAAAAAAAATCATCTTCATTCTAACATTTTAAAAATCACTATGATACTTCTATTTTTTTTAAAAAAATATTTCAAGAATTTTCTAAGAAATACTTTTGTAATATAATATTAAATTACCTTATCAAATTTGTTTTTATCTCCATGCCAACTCATAACAGTTTCTAATAATGATTCAAGAAATCTTCCATAACGTATAGCTTCATTTTCTGAACATGAAGCAAGTGAATATGATATATCAGAAAATAAACGATCATAACAAATAATTGTACTAAAATTTGGTGTTACTAAATCATGTATAACACGTATAAAATGTGCACAATAAAGTGCATCAATTTCACTTAATAAACATCGTGGAAAAATACATAATTGAAGAAATTCAGTTATTGTTTCAGCTTTTGTTTTATTTCCTGAAAAATAAAATAGTTTTTTTTCTTTTTGTCGAAAACAATGTTAATAAAACATAAACAACAAAAAACAACATATTTAAAATTTAACATACGATTTTTAAACCAATGTTCACGTTCTATATCAAGACGTGCACGTACACGTTCAACATGTTCTTTTTGTTTAAATAATTCTTCTTTAAGTTTATCTATAATAATATGAATTTTTTCTTTTTCTTTACGTTTTTTTGCTGCTGTCTAAAACAAAAAAAAAAAATTCATAGATTTATTTTGTTCATTTAAACAAACCAATTCTTTTCGTTCATCAATTTGTGTCATTTCAAGTTCAAGTTCTTCAATACGTCGTTTATATGCTATTTCTGGTACTTGTAAATCTGACATTGATAATGACCAAAATGTTAAATAAAATTGTGGTCTAAAGAAAAAAAAAATTTTATAGATAATCATAAAAATAAAATATTTACATACGTCATTTCTTCCCATGTTCGTTGTGGATGAAGTGTTTTAACAAAATCAAGTACAGGTGACATAACATATGTTACTGCTTCAATATAATTTTGTATCTAAAAATAAGAATATTAAACAATTCACTATGAATTTTTGTTAGACATAATTATTTGACGTCATATTTACCAAAGCATTCTTATTCAATGATTTTGATGCTGTTGATCGAAATTCATCAAATTTTGCCTAATCAAAAAATAAATTTTATTAGATATATATATATATATAATCATTTACTTGAATATTAAGATTAAATAATGGTCTTGATATTTGAAAAGCAGCATCAACTTGTAAATGAAAACCAAGTACAAGATCATCAATTGAAGGAAATTTATGATGAAAATTTTCTGTTGTTAATACATTTGATAAAAATGTAAAAAATTGTACCATTGTATCTTGACACTAAAATATACAATTTTTATTTTTTGATTAAATAAAAATGATAATTTACTTGATCATAAAGACTACCAATTAATTTTAAATGTTCAATTCTTTGTGCACCAAATTTAAAAACAATACAACTACGTTGTTGTGCTATTATAATTGATAATGGTAAATATAAATGATTATCTATTAATGCTTCTTTTAAACGTATTGATGGTTTTTTAACATTTCGTGCTGCTGTAAATTGTCCAGCTTCACTACGTAATAATTCACCACCTGATGCAGCTTCTAATTGTTCACGTGTTACAGTTGATGTTACTTCAACACCACTCATTTTTGTTATTATTTCACGTAATAAATATAAATCACATGTTTTTTCCAAACGTAATTGATCATATATATAATAAAGAATTGATGTAAAATCAATAGGATATTTTTTAAATACATTAGCTGATAAAACACATAAATTTTGAAACCATTGTGCTGGTGTTGCATTTTCACGACTCATTTTTCCATCAATATATGTTGGTATTGATGTTGATGATATTGGTGATGTTAATGCATGTAATATTGTATAACAAACAATATCATATGCAAGTGGTGAAAGATATTTTAATGCATCATTTATAACAGATATAAAATTATCAAATCGTTGAATTTGATCAATAATCTTAATTTACAGAAAATAAAATTTTTCTTTTTTTTTGAAATAGATAAGAACAAAAAAAAATACTTACAACTGCAAGTATTATAATTGGATTATTATGTGTCATTTTAGCTATTTGACGACTGTAAGTTTTAACATTATCTTTAGTTATACGTCTAAATAATGAACAATAATTTTTTATTTTAAATCTTAAATAGAATGTGTACACGCATAGCACTACTATCTAATGATGCGCTTTGATTCTAGTAATGCAAAACTATTTTTATGATCTGACCAGCAGTGTCACATATCCAAGATTTTGGAGACGCCGCTTCTCGCGCGAGAGATGAGGATGCGGGGATGCGCATCTCTAAAGGAGATCTTACATCTCCAGTGGTGAATGACCACATCTCTCGTGTGTGAGTGCCGCGCCTCCAGCGGGAGATGTGATGGCATCTCCAAAATCTTGGATATGTGACAATACTCGGGTTAATAATAGATCTATATAACCCTGTAGAGCAGTGTTTCATCTAGGTTTCGTTTCCCGAGTGGGCGAGTCGAAATTTCGGGTGGGCGGCGCCCACTCGACGAATGGCTGCTGTATATTTTCGAATGGGCGAATCAAAATTTCGGGTGGGCGGCGCCCACTCAGCCCACCCAGTAGATAAATCACTGCTGTAGAGAATAGTTTAGATTTTAATCCTATGCAAGAAATCGGTAATATTACAAAAAACATTAATTTTCGCGCCTATAAAAATATCGACTGAGGACTCTAACATCAGAAACCCTAGAGATATGTTAAACTCTGTATTCGGACTAGGGATATACTGAGACTCTCCGTGCGGATAGTCTCGATCGAAAAACTGAAAAAATAATAATTTCAATCGAGAGTGAATACAATGCTTACCTACGATTAAAGAACGAATTAGAAATTAATTGTACTCGAGACCGAGAGGCTCGGTCTTGGCAATTCCGTAATTCGGACATAATAAAAATTTTCATTCAACCGTAAAGTTTTTAAATAATTCTTCGATAACTCATTGTGTTTCTTTTGTTCGCATTTTTTAATAAAGATCAACAAAGTAACTGACATCAAAACAGTCTCGTAGCAGTATATTCCTATGGTTTTGATAAACATCGGTGGGTCAATAAATTGAAACTATTCTTCCTTAATACTACTATGACTAATTTGAATACTATACATATATGAAATGCTTTCTGCACTATAAGACTTCGAATTTTTCATTGTATAATTTTATAAATCTTGAAATCACATATGATTTCAAAATTAAGCATATTTTACAAATAGAACAAAACAACAAAAAAAAAGACATTCATATTCTCTATAATCTTACCTAAGTATAGCTCGAGTTTTATCTGTAACATCTTGTTTAATAAACATAAGTTGTGGTGTTTTACGATATGTATCTTCATGCCATTGTCCATATAGCCCATAACGTATATCAAATGGAAATAATTTCATTAATGACCATAATTCAATAGCTAAACAACTATTAACATCAAGTAATGAAAGACTTGGTAAAAGAACTTCATCAATTAATAAAATAATATCTTCTTGTTGTTCATCAGTAATAATTGGTTTTTTAATTATATTTGTACATAAACGTGTTAATTGCATATATAAAAGACGATCTTGACAATAAGGACCAAGATGTAATAATAATGGATAAATATTTTCTCGAAATTCATTCCAATTTTTAATTAAATTTAAATTACGTGGACATATATTTAAATTTAATGGATTATTTAATTCATATTGAAGAAAACACATATGAAGATCCGAATTACTTAAATAAAAAAAAAAATTTGTGTTTTTTTTTTTATAATAAACAATAAAATTCATTTGATTTACCTTTTATAAAATGGATCAATCATATAAGCAATAATTTTTGTTAAAAGTATATTTATTTCTCGATACGATGTACATGACCATCGAGGTAAATTATTAAATAAAATTAATATATGTTCTAAATCACCAACATATAATAATGCTTGAATAAAATGTAATAATTGATTATTTGTTTTCTAGAAAACAAAAAATCAAGTCATTTTCATTATAACAAAGTTTTCAATTTGAAATGTTTGTAAAATTAAAATTCTTACTATTGTATTTGAATCTTTTGATGATGTTAAACTTTTTTTTGATGTACGTACATGTTCAATTTCTTTTATATAATTATCCGAAAAATCTGTTATTAATGGATATAACTAAAAAAAAATACAATTCAATATTTCATATATCAATGATTTGTTTTTTTTTTTTGTTCTTATTTACATGTGGTAATAAATCTTCAAGTTCAATTATATTATTTGAAATAAGTTGAGCAGCTAATAAATAAAGTGAATCAGCTGTTTCATCTTGTAACTAAAAATAAAAACAAAAAAACTTATGAAAATAAGTAAAGAATGTTTTTTTTTGTTTTCTCTACTTGATATTGTTGAAATTTAAAACCAATTAATTGACATAATGTTATTTTATCAAAATGAAGTAAATTTAATAAATTTACATAAATTTTTGTATATTCAAGATGATATTCAAATGATTCAATAACTAAATCAAGCATACGATTAGGATCTATATCAAAATAACCAATTAATGCCATTAAACGATCATATAATTGTTCGGATGTTAATTTTGTTATTGAAAAATTTTGATTTAATTCAGTTAATGTTTTAGCAAAACCTTCACTTTCTTCACGTAATAAATTAAATTTTTGTTGTTTATAACTATAAAACAATAGCAGATTAACTTTCAAGAATCTTTGTTTTTTTTTTTTGGAAGAGAACAATTAACTTACTAAAGACGAGTTTTAATTCGTACATATTTTTGACTAAATTGTTCACGACTAACAATTAAATCAAGATATTCTAATGTTTCAATTTCAAGACGTTCCATTAATAATGTTGTTGAAACAATATGCTAAAAATAGAATGTACAATTACATATGATAATTCTATCGACTGAAAGAATACACTCTTTTTTTTTTCTTGAATCTGAAGTTAAGATGATAGAATAATCTTTTTTTTTTGAATAGGAAAAGAAAAAAAATTTAACTCATCATTTATAAGATGATGAAATCTAAAGTACTGTTTGTATTATGAATGTATGTCAAGATTCAGATTACAGTAGAATCTATCGCTAAAATGAAAAATTTCTCCGCTGTCAAAATAAAAGAATTTTTTTTTTTTCTTGAACATAAAGGATGGATTAGAAGTGCTGACTCGATTTATATAATAGATGTTTCGGAAGGAAAATAAGTGATTATAAATTTGTCTCTACAAGGAAAATATACAGCAAAAAACCCTCTACGAAATTACAATTGACTGACGTCGCTAGTTCATCTAGTAAGGAAGTTATAGGCTTAGAAATATATTCCATAAAAAAGAAAAATTGATCATAAACTCGGCCTCAATAATTTTGCTTTATGTCCTATTCCTTACAACGAATTCATTTTTAATTAGAAGCACCGTGAAATTCTCTACAAAATCATATCTAAACTCTAATTTCAGAACTTCAATCAAGAAAACTAGGCAAACTAAACACGTGATGAAAAAAAATCAAAGCTTTGTAAATTTGGCATATCTTTCGACTTGAACTTTTTCTTCTATTATTTCCCTAAAGGCATAACACAAAATAAAAAATCAATTTGTATTTGATACTTTCAAATGTACTTCTTTATCATAATCTGTAAAAACATGTTTTTAAAGTAGATAGTATGCTCAAGAATAAAGTTCCAAAAATCGGCAACTCCGTTTTTTTCAACAGTAAGAAACCGAAAACAACCTATTGTTAATTATCTTGTATAACATCTTTTTCATCATAGAGACAAATTTACAATCATAAGTTTCACTTCAACAAAAAAAATTATTATACTCAACAAACGTTATATAAAAAATAAATTGAATTTCATAATTCATAATTATTGATAAATAAAATGTAATGATAGTCTCAGATGTTTTATATGCAAAAAAAAAACTTATCTTCACTGTCTAATATTTAAATAAATCATCCTTATGTTTTCTAAAATTATTTATTATATATTTTTAATCCTTACTTCAGAATTATTAATAAGTTGAAAAAATCTTTGTTTATATGTATCTTTGGTAATTGTATCATCATTTGGAAATAATTCAACATCTAAATTAAAATTTTTTTTGTTTTATTTAAAACAATATAAACAAAAAAAAACTAACCAAGAGTAGCAAAAATATCGGCAAGAAGATCTCCGATTATTGATGAACATGAAACAATTTCCTAAATAAATAAATAAATTTATGCAAAAACTATTTACTTTTATATATATTACTTGAAGTTCACCAAATATTCGAATAACTGTTTCTACTGATTGACTACCTTGTAAACATGATTTACATAAAGAAACAAGTAATTGTTTTATTGCTAAAAACAAAAAAAAAAAATGTTTTATTTATTAAACAAAAAAAATACAAATTTTACCTAATTCAGCTTCAAATTTATCTTTATCATCATTAAGTAATTGTTTATAAAGTTCATTACTACAAAAAAAAACAAAACATAATAATAATACAAAGAATCTTTGTTTTTATTACAATTGATTTTTTCCATCAGGTGACCAATTCATAATTGCTGTATTGATAGTATTTGATATATCAATTGATCGATTAGTTTGTATTTCAACCATATTTTGATCAATTGATGCACGACAAGAAATGATTTTGTCAATATGCAAAAAAACAAACGTTTTATTTTTTTTTTTCCTTATTTAGGCTATGAACACACTAGACGAAGTGATTTAACTTAAATCAGAATTGCGTAAGTTGATTGGTTAATTCATATTTAAATCATCTTTTCGAGACGATTTAAATATGAATTAACCAATCAACTTACGCAATTCTGATTTAAGTTAAATCACTTCGTCTAGTGTGAACATAGCCTTAGTGTTACAACTAAGTTTTAGCCATTAGAGAATATTTTGATCCTTTTCTATTCATAATAGATGTCGTTAATAATTGGCTTAATTTAGCAAAAAAGAAAATGAATCGAAAACTTCTTAAAATTATATTTTTCATTTTGTGTAATATTTAATATTATTCATATGTATTATTATTTTCTTGTGATTATCTATACAATGTCATTGTACATTTATTTTTCTCGTTTGGTGCCTATCGAGAATCTATGTTTATCTATCTATCAGATATTTATTTCTTATGAATCTTATTACTCGTTCTCTCTAAGGAAGAAAAGTCGAGACACTGATTGTATATCCATTCTTCTGTTACTTCCAACTAACGTAACATATACACAACAATGGTAAGAATATATACATATATATGCATGAGTTTATATAATTGATTTAATTATATTGACAAGTAGTAAAATCGAAATTTGTTTATTGATCGATATAATTTTTAACAATAAAATAATTCTATATAGACATAAATTTTAGTTTTCTTTTTATTGAAAAATGAGTTTGCTACTTTTAATAATTATTAATACAGCATTATGTAAGAACAATTAAAACTCGATTTGTATTAGAAAGACGAAAAAAAAAAAAAAGAAAAAGGACAAACGTTATAATTGATGACAATAGCAAAGATCAAAAAACAATCTCATTAGCTGTTGATGTTTTAGGTGAAACTGATGGTGATATTGATGACGAAGCATCAACAGATGATTTTTTAGTAGTTTTAGTACGAGTTTTACTTGGACCATTTGATGATTTTTGATGTCCATTACGATTTAAAACTGTTTGAGGATGAATATTATTATTATTATTATTACTCGTATTAGTAGATGTAGATTGAGGTTTATTATTAATTGTTGTTGTTGAATTTAAATTAGGAATTGACTGATTTTGCATTGTTGATACTTGTGGTTGTTGTTGTGATGGTGATATTTGTGTTGGTGATATACGAGTTTGTGAATATGATTGTTTTAATTGTGTTTCATCAATAATTGTACTATGAAATACAGAATTATATGGTTGATAAGTATCAATTGAATTTGAAAAACAACAATCAACAATAGTACGTTGTTCATGATTAAGTATTTTTGGAAATAAAATATCAAATTTAACAATAAGATCACCACGTCGTGTTGGATCTTTTGGATAAGGTAAACCTTCATTTAAAAAACGTTTTTCTGTTTGTGGTGTTATTATTTCTTGATGAGAATAATATTGATATGGTATTTTATTTGGATCAAGAAATGGTATAACAATTGATGTACCAAGTAATGCTTGTTTTAATGTTAATTTAATATGATAAATTAAATCCGAATTTGATCGTTCAAATGTTGGATGTGGTTTATCACGTATAATAAATACAATATCACCTGCTATAGTATTTTGATCACATTCATCACCTTCACCTTCAAATGTTATTTTAGTTCCTATAAAAAAAACAATAAATAAATAAATAAAAATTTTTAAATAAAATTATTTCAAACCTTCTTTCCAACCAGGTTTTATTTGAATTTCAAGTAATTTTTCATCACTTACAGTTGTATTTAATTCAATATTAAATCTTTTACGTGTTATTTTCATTTTTCTTGTTGCACCTTTATTAACTTCTTCTAATGTAACATATAAATCATAAAATGTTGATGGATCTTTATAACGTACAAAATAATTATTATATGCATCATATGTATAATCATTATTTAAATCCGTTCCATAATCTGAATAATATGAACCGGATGAAGGAAAATGTGTACGTGGATCAGTACCTAAATAATTTCGTAATTCTTCACTACCAAAACGATCATATAATGAACGTTTATATGGATTGGATAATATTTCATATGCTTCACTAATATCCATAAATTTTTTTTCAGCTTCAACATCACCATGATTTTTGTCTGGATGATGTCTAAGTGCTTTTTGTTTATAGGCACGTTTTATTTCATCATCACCAGCCAATCGATTAACACCTAATATAGCATAATAATCTTTGTTACCCATGTTTTATTTTATTTTTAAAAATCTATAATCATAAGAAAGACACGATTCTATTTTTTTTTCTTTTGCTTCTGATTGTACAAATCGGTCTATCTTTATTCGATAATACTTCTTCTTTCAATCATTTTTTTTTGTGTGTCGACTTTTAATAGTATTCGTCTATTTCGATTGTTTTCATGGTAAACGTACGATACGCTTCTTTTGTGAGATATTTTAACGAAGAATAGGAGAGAAGAAAAAAAAAAAAAAAGAGAACACAACGTATTATTTTACCATTATCATTCATTTCAAACTCACGGGTGGATGGGCGATGTTGTTCAACAACAGTCGAATACGAGTAAAAAGAGAGAGAGAGAGAGACACTAAAAAAAGGTATATACAACGTGTGTAAGCACTTCTATGCACCTGTGTGATGTATTGCACATGTCGTTAATCTGTTTTGCGTTTCGCTTTGAAACGTCCAGATGTCCATATGATTATTCATTCAACTTGTCTTCATACAAAAATAGACATAATAAATATCATAGAAGAAAAAAAAAAAAAAAAAAAAAAAAAGAAGAGAAAAATAGGAAATTTTCATATTGTCATGTACATAATACTTTTATAATTGTCAGGTCTTTATATTTAGGTAGATATAACAGAACGATGTTTATTTCTATTCTTGGTGTTTATATTTTGTAAATGTCAACGTATTAATTGTGAAACGATAGAAAAAACTCAAGCTGCTCGTCAAACTAATGAATTAGACAAACAGGATAAAATAGATAAATCTAAAGGTAAGATTTATATATCAAATAATAAACAATGACAAATATATATATATATATATGCTTTATTATTCATTCAGTTTATTCATCACCAAAAGCACATGAATTTTTATCTTATGATAAATGTATGCAACGTATGAAATGTCCAGTCAGCCGTAAGGAAGATTGTAGTGAAGAATGTCATGCAGGTAAATATAGACATCGATTTTTTTCGATCAATATTATATGTATACATATCATTAATAGGTAATACAGAAGAAGAAATTGAAGAATATACAGAAATAACAAAAATTGAACATCGAAATGCATTAAATAAAAAACCAAAATCAAGAATTCATACAAAAATTAAAACACGATTAAATAAAATTAAAAATATATCAAAAACTAAACAAACAACAACAACAACAACAACAACTAATTCAACAAATCCATCAACTATAAAAACTGAATTATAAGATATTTAATTCTAGTCAAACATTGATTTCTTTTTAAAGCTCACTTTTTTTTTTTATCTTGTTTCTTTCATAATAATATAGAATTAGATATAGCCATTAATTAATTAATTATTTACATTTTTAAATGTATATATACAGAATAATATTGTTTTTCATAAATATTATTTCAATGTCAAAAATTTCTATTTCGTCTACTCAATGTCCATGAATATGAAATATCATATTTAATAATTGAATAATATGATAATTATAGATAAATTCAATAATTGATATAATCAATGCCCTTGCTTACACATTTTTGATATCGATACTTAGAAATATTTGATAACTAGAGACAAAAAAGAATGTTCGGCAATGTCACACAAAAATCAGTGATGTATATGACGTAAACTTTCTAATATTGTCAAAGTATTCAAATTACAAAAAAAACTACAGATTTTATTGAAAAAAAGCTTGATTTTCTCCCTATAATCCCAAATGAATTGTTATATAATGTGAGTCTGTACAAGATTTACTTAAACTCAAATTGATTAATTAGAAAAAGCTGAGAACAAAAAAAATTGAATATCTTACGAAAAGTTCTTGTCACATTATACTGAAAACAAAATTAATGTAAAAATTTTATTCATAAAACATGTACAGCATTAGGTCATAAGAACGAGAGAGAGACAGAAAAAACAGAACAAAAGTAATTGAGTCTATTATCATTTTAATTTTTATCCTGACCTTAAAATTAGCTGAGGCGAATTTAGTGAGATTCAGTAGAAGTCTACCTATTGACCTAAAATAATTTCTATAAAGTAAATTGAGCATGAATATGGACTTTTTAGTTTACATACTACTTTATTTAAATAAGATACGAGATGTGACTATGAACTATGACAAAACAATTAAGAATGTTACTGTTATTTGAGTTTTTTTTAATTTTCTTCATCACAACATATTAGAAGTTTCAATTTTCATACTAAAACAAGCTTTGTCTTATCAAACAAAGTTAAATTTGGCTGCAACGAAGTCTCAAATTATATAATTTTATCATTGAACTAAGGTAGATAAAAATAGACTTTCTAATAAAAAAAACAAATGATATCTATTTAGTTTCATATTATTAATAAAAGATTTTGAGTATAGATATTTCATAGATTCTTCAGTAATTTCCGACCCAAAAAATTCCTTATTCTCTTTCATATACATGAATAATTATGTCCCACAATGACGCTGTGTGATATTAGCAAATTAAACGAAACGAAAGAATACTGTTATCGCCTAATGAAGATAAATGACTGTACAAGTTAGTAACTGCGTAAAAGTTCAAAATGTATATATATATATACGTTTTTTATCTCCAAAAACAATTAAATCTATTATTTAGCAATAGAGCTAAGGTTTCAGGAAAAGATGCAATCATAATAATAAAACATTTTTCGAAAACCAATCTTAGTCATGTAGACTCTTTTTTAAGTGTTTTATTTTTCCTGCGAAAAGACGAATAATCACTCCTACGAGTTACTTCGATGAGATGAGTTCAAAAAAAAAACAAAAGCAGATGTCACTATTATACATTTGAAAATTGTTAAAAATAAGAAAATTTTGAAAAATAAAATTTAGAATTAAATGAAAGATCATTTTTATTATTAATTCATTATATATAATCTAAATAAAATGAATGAATAAAATATAACCAATTAAAAAAAATGATGTAAGAATACTACCTAATAATAATTGTTGTTTATTTATTTAAACATATCTGTCAGATCAAATCATTTATTTCCTAGAAGAAAAAAAAAACAAAAAAAAAAATTTATTTATTCATTATATTTTTTATATCAGATAATTGATAATCTATTGATATATTCAATGTATTAATATTATAATAATGTTAAATAATTATACATTTCTTACTGATCATTCATATTCATTACGACCAATATCTGATGATAATGATGATTTACCATTAAATCAACGTGAAAGAAAAACTAAAAAACATCGTAGATCATCAAATCATACAAGTATAAATAACTTATTTAAAATAATTCATAATTATTTATTTATTTTTTTTTTTTTGATTAGATGAAACAATCTCAACAACAAATCGTACAGTATCAATTGATCGTAGTTCAAGTGATAAAGAAAATAATTCATTAATATTATTAAATTCAAATGATATACCAATATCATTACCAACAACATCAATAAATATAAATACACGAACAAATAAATCTCATCGTACTCGTTTATCTACACGAACATTTATGACTAATTCACGTTTACAATTAGGAAAAAAACAAGATAATAAAATTTCATCAAAAGTATGTAAAATAAGTAATGTTATATATTTATTCATAATTTCTCATCAATATTAGAATTGTAAACTAGAAGAATAAATCATTTTATCAATTAAATAAGAATAAAAAAAAATAATATCATATATCATTATAATTTTATTATGTATGTCTAATGATTTGAATACAGACAATAAATAATTATTATTTTTGATTTATAAGAGTATTCTACAAAACGAAAGAGATACATTATCGGATATTTTGTTTTTTTTTTAATGATTTCGAGGTTAAAAAAATGAATTCTAAATTTAGACTGTTATCAAATCGACACAAGGTAATAAAAAGAAAAAATCAATAAATCGAAATAAAACAAAATTATCAAATATATCTTTAATGGATTCAATTGATATATTACCATCATTATCTATTGAAGAACGTGTAAAATTACGTCGAACAAAACCAATACAATCAACAACAACAACAACAACAATTATTGAAGAAATAAAACCAAGAAAAATTAATAAAATTTCATTAAAAAAACCAAAAATATCTTCAATAAATAAAAATAAAAAATCATTTCTTGGTTCAGGTCTTGATCTTGATAATATTCTTCTTGGCAATCGACAACGTCGTTGTGTACAGACATAAAACATTTTATTGTATAGTTTTGTTTTTTTTTGTGCCATAGATATCTCTCAAACATATTTTGACTATTGCATTCGTTTCGTTTTGATCGTTGGGCTTCGTTCGGTTTATGTTTATTAACAAAACAAAATCAGTTCCGTTTTTTTTTTCTGTTTCATTTTAGTTTTGTTAAATTGTATATATATAGCTTTAGATACAGAGATGTTTTTCTTTTCTCTTTCATGCCTTTTTTTTGTATACATTATTGGATTTTGTTTATTCATATTCGTATTAGCGTGGTTCTTGTAGAACTGAACTGTGCTTTGGTGAACAGAGAAAATGTGGCACTTTATATATATATATATAAAACAAGGATAATCTCTGTTGTTCGTTAAAAAAAAAGAACAATTTAAAGTAACGTTTCTTTTTATTTCCGATGGCTTATTGAAAAAATATAATGAAGATAAAGGTTTATTTTTGGTGGATAAATGTCGAAAATTCTAATCCTTTTCTTTCTTTTTTTTTGTTTTGGTTATTATAAATTGCATTCTTACTGTTGTTTTGTATGTATACATCACACTGTGTTATATTTTATTGACTAAAGCTTAGACAAAGTTGTTTGTCAAGGATTTATTATTTTCGACATTTAACTATTCTTCTTACTTGTTAGACACTTTTGTCGTTGTAATACAATAGAAGCAAGTATATTCATTGTTATTATTATGAGTTTCAGATATCGTTGAATAGTAAAATTTGAGGAATTTGATAAATATATTAGATTTTTGGTTGATTTTTTTCTGACATATAATCATCACTATTGCAATTCAATATTTAGAGACTTGTGCTAATACAAGTTTATCCATTATAATTTACGGTTTTCTCTTTCTATTCTAGTATGATATCTATCTTGATAATTTATTTCTTCTGATATTTATTCTTTCTTCAATAGAATGTTCGAGAGACATGAAGGTCATTTTATTGTTGAGGTAGATGAAGCGATATATATATATGCACTCTTTTGAAGTAATATCTTCAATAACAATGTCGAGCAAAAACTAAGCATTAACGACTTCTAAGGAATATGTCATTTTTCTTTATTGTTAACAGTGCACTTCATTTTATCTTATAGAAACTTTGACCATTTCATATATAAGACTATTATCATATGCAAATAAAACTGACTTATAAAAACTTTGTTTCACGATCAAATTTTTACTTGCTCTTTGATATTTTCTTTTTTCAGATAAAAAAAAAAGATTTCATCTATCAATTGAAAAATCATGTCAAACGAAGATTTTAATAAGCGTTTATTTAAGTAAGATATCTTAAGTTGAAAAAGAAAAAAAAATGAAATAGTAATTATTTTTTTTTGTTTTAATTGAATAGACATTTTGATGATCATAAAAAAGATTATATTCAACGATTAAGTGATGCAGTTAGTATTCCATCTGTATCAGCATGGCCTGATAATCGACCTGAAGTTGTTCGTATGGTTCAATGGACAAAATCTTTATTAGAAAAATTAGGTGCTAAAGTTGAATTAGCTGATATTGGTGAACAAAAACTTGCTGATGGAACAAAAATTAAATTACCAGATGTTATTTTAGCTACATATGGAAATGATAAAACAAAAAAAACTGTATGTATTTATGGTCATTTAGATGTACAACCAGCACAAATTTCTGATGGTTGGGATACAGAACCATTTATATTAACAGAAAAAGATGGAAAATTATTTGGTCGTGGTTCAACTGATGATAAAGGTCCAGTTTTAAGTTGGCTTAATGTTATTGAAGCATATCAAAAACTTAATCAATCATTTCCTGTTAATATTAAATTTGTTCTTGAAAGTATGGAAGAATATGGTAGTGAAGGTCTTGAAGATTTACTTAAATCATTAAAAAATACATTTCTTTCCGATGTTGATTATGTTGTTATTTCGGATAGTTATTGGTTAGGTAAAGAAAAACCTTGTTTACAATATGGTCTTCGGTATAAAACAAATATATATTTAGTTGTTATAATTTATATATATATATTTTTTTTTAGAGGAATTTGTTATTTTTTTATTGATGTTGAATGTTCAACAAAAGATTTACATTCAGGTTGTTTTGGTGGTACTGTGTAAGTAGTTTTAGAAATTATTTTATATTTCTGTGTAGAATCTTTTTTTTTCTTTCTCAAAATTAATAAGAATATTACAAGTTTTGTAAAGAATACATTCAATACACAGGCAGACAAACTTTTGAGAAAACGCACAGAAATTGAGCAAAAAGTGGACGTTTTTGGCTCATATTTGAGGTTCCCGACTGTGAGCCAAAAACGCTCGTTTTTTGTCTGAAAACGCGTTTAAACGCACAAAAAGGGCAATAAATGGGCGTTTTTTGGCTCACAGTCGGGAACCTCAAGTGTGAGCCAAAAACGTCCACTTTTTGCGCAATTTCTGTGCGTTTTCTCAAAAGTTTGTCTGCTTGGGCTAGAATAAAGCAGAGATGTCCATCGCGGCTGAAACTCTGCCGCTATCGCGCCGCGATGGTTTATAAAAAAAGTCACCGCGCCGCTGCCGCGATGTTTTTCAAAAAGGTGTTTCGATTTTCACTGCTGCAACTGTATTTGACCAGAAATATTGGTACTAGTCCATCAGATTCATTCAGTCTCGGGGTGTTTCATTTGTAAACAATGAAATTCTATTAAATTCATGCAGTTTTTCAATGTCCTCGAAAAAAATGCTGCCGCTGCCGCGATGAGTTTTTAAGAAACCTGCCGCTGCCGCTCCGCCACCGCCACGGCGGCAGCGGCAGCGCCGCCATGGACATCTCTGGAATAAAGTGTAAATTAAATTTATGATAATAATTCTAGATTCTCATCTTTATATTCTTTTCTAATTTGATTAAAAATTTTTTTATTTTAGTCATGAAGCAATGACTGATTTAATTGCTATTATGAGTACATTAGTTGATAGCCAAGGTCATATTTTAATTGATGGTATGTATGATGATGTTGCACCACTTTTACCAGAAGAAGAACAACTTTATAGTCCAATTACATTTGATATGGTTTGTTTAATATTTTCTATTTGAATAAATTTCTGAAATATTTTGTTTTTGATTAGAGTGCTTATTGTTCTGAAGCAGGTGTTCGACGAACAATTCAAAATGAAAAAGAAAAAATTTTAATGCATCGATGGAGATATCCATCATTATCATTACATGGAATTCAAGGTATGCAAAAAAAAAAATTTTTTTGATTTTTTTTCTTTTTAATAAATAAAAAATTTTCTTCTAGGTGCATTTGATGGTTGTGGTTGTAAAACTGTTATTCCACGTCATGTAATTGGAAAATTTTCAATACGTATTGTTCCAAATATGAAAATTGCTACTGTTGAAAAATTAGTTGAAGAGCATGTTAAAAAAATTATGAAAACACGAAATTCACCAAATAAAGTATCAATTAAATTAGAACATGGTGGTAATTATTGGGTTGCTGATCCAAATAATTCTCAATATGTTGCAGCACGTAAAGCAACAGTTGCTGTTCATGGTATGGAACCTGATTTAACACGTGAAGGTGGTTCAATTCCTATAACATGTAAATTTAATTTAAACAAAAAAAAAAAAAAAAAGAAAATTCTATTTATTTTTATTTTTCTCTAGTAACATTCCAAGAACAAACAGGTAAAAGTGTTTTATTATTACCAATTGGTGCAAGTGATGATGGTGCACATTCACAAAATGAAAAATTTGATATAAGTAATTATATGAATGGTATGAAAGTTATGAGTGTCTATTTTCAAGAAATCGCTAAATTATAATTTAATCTCATTAGAAAAAAAAACAAAACTTTGTTATCACAATATATATGATTTTTTTTTATTATTTTATCTTTATTCAATAAATAATCTAATTTGATGATCAAAATAAAAATATGATTCTATATTATTTATAAAGTAATATCAGACAAAAAAGAAAAAGATTCTATTTTTACTCATAAACAAATATAAATAGATTTCTTAAGTAGTAATGATGGAAGTCTTCTTGAAAAATTCAATATAAATTGTTTATTCAACTGTAAATCTATTGTTGCTTTGTTGTTGTTTTTTTTTTTTCTTCATATCCGTATTAAATGATGTTTTTTCCCTTGGAATTATAAGATATAATCAACCATAAGATTTTGTTCTTCATTAGTTAGAAAATAATGAAGTCATTTCATCGAACTATACGAACAAAATATACACAATTTTCTATCTAATGAATAATACAATGTCATCATCATCAAATCGTTCATCAAGTGTTCCATTATCTTGTAAGTATTTATTATAATAATAAAGAATCTTTTCGATTACTCAAATTTTATAAAACTATTGAATGATTGAATTATTAACATAATGACATAAAACATATCTAATATTAAAAATGTTTTTAGTCGATCGTTTTCGCGTGAGATCAATTCAATTTTGTTCACCTCTACGTAGTTATCAAAATGAAAAACGTAGTAAACAAAGTCCAGGTAAATTAAATATTTAACATTTATATATAAATTTTATAATTCAAAAATTGAATTGAGATCGATTATGGATACGTAAAACTCAAATTCATCCTAATAATATTAATTCATCAGAATCCAAACAAATAGATCGTGATGCTGCACATTTATTTTATGCAAATAAACGATCAATTTCTATGTCATCAGTATTATTAGAAAAGTCACAAAATAAAAGTATATTTTAAAATATATAATAATAAAACAAATTGAACATAGTTTTTATTTTAAGTTTGTTCGAATAATTATTTTAATACTCGATCAACGTCTAATGTTGTTGGAGTTATTGATTCTACAAATTTATCTCTTATAAATTCATCTTATTCAACTCAATTAAAAACTTCTGAACCTATATATCCATCAACTCCATGTATGATAGATTATCAACATACTTCTATACCAACTACTATACCAATACGTATTATAAAACGTCAAAAATCTTTTGATAACTTTAGTAAACAATTCGATCTTGATCACATAGATCAATCTAATGCTTAATGAAAACTAAATTACTATTTAAATAATCAGAAAAAAAAAACAATTCTTTTCAAGTGAAACATTACTCATTCAGACTTTCTTAAAACTAAGTTTAAAATTTAAATAATAAATTTTATTGACAATTATTATTGTTGATAATCATCAATTTACTAAAACTTCTATAAAAATTGGCCTTTTAATGTCTTCGTTTACACTTATCTTTCTTGAATTATGCAAAGAAAAACTTCTACTCTTTAGACTAAAAACTTTTCGGTTTTTACTGACTCACAAAACATACTGTTATTCATATCCGACAGCAAATGTTAACTACTAGAATCTAAATTCATATGAATACAAGGAAGCTATGTTAATATGATGCAAAGCATAGAATTTATATAGTCAGTCATGTACACATTCGGCCTCCATCTTTTAATAGAAATAATGAAAACTTTCGACTCTAGATGAAATCATTAATCATTCTTATGTTAAAAGAAACTCCATTGCTGAAAATTGAGATCGCTTCGCACTATATTTATGTAGAACGAAGGTTCAAAAAATACACAAATCCAAATAGATTATATATATATATATCTTAAGCTCTTTACCTCTGTTACACTATAAATAGCAAAAGTAAAAAAGCTGATTATAGTTGCAGCAACAAATTAGATATATATATATAGCACCAAACAATAATTTATTAAGCCAAACTTAACACAGCACATTTTTCTAAATGTCATTCTCTATCTACTACATAGCTTCTGAGTTAGATAGATAAGTAAAAAATTTCGCTTGTATTCTGTTTTCAGCATTCACCTGTTAGAACAGCTCAAAAATGATATCGAATAGTTTCGTGAAGATTGAAAAAAGATGTTAAAGATGAACTAGCTACAATCTTCTCAGATCTCATGAATTATCTTCTGATCATTATGATACTGAACCAAAATTGATTTCATTCATAACTATTCATCATCAAATAATATTTATTCGCATCTGAAAAATAAAGAGAACCAATACTATGTTGTTTTCATCAATTAATAACCAATAAATTGTCTCTATCTGAACTGCATATATTCAAAAGTTATTCTTCAACTGAATACCTATTCTTTCTCATTATTCTCTAAATTTTCTAATACATCGAATGAAAAATAATGTAAATATTGATCATTCAATACCACCTATGGTTACTCAATAATTTATGACATATGTTAATGATTAACAGATGACAAATATAAAATCATTAGATATGATATCTAGAAGAATATAAAGTTCGATTGTAAACTAGAATGACTGAATAAAAAAACGAATAGAAACAAGTCAAGTAAAAACTAGTGTGCTTATACTGAGTACACTGAATCGTGTTGGAGTGTTACCAACATTAATAACAATAGAATTGGTTACTGCTGAAAGTTCATATACATGTCCAAATAGACTAGAAGAATAATCATTATTAAAAAAGATTATTCAAGTGATGATGGTACAAAGTCAACGAGTTATTTTACTTACAGACGTAATATATCAAGATCAATTGTGAGTTGAAGTAAATTATTCAATAGTTAATAGAAATCTATTCTAACAACTCTGAATTTCAATCCTTAAAATTAGAATAATCAGTTAATAATGTACACAATAGAAAATGCCAGGTAATGACGATGGTAGTTCATGAATAGCATATTTCTTAAATCACAAATAAAATAAAATTCTATTTCTGTCTTTGTTTCTGTGGAACTATTATCTATACCTGATAAACCATAATAAATAGTAACTATAAATTCAATATCAATACCTCTATCATAAAACGCATCATTATCAAGAGATTCAAGTGATACTTCATTTTATATTATTGAATGTCGTGATGCTCTTAAAAATAATTGGATTTTAGTAAAGAAAAACGTTTCATCAAATCAATATAATCTTCTCATATAAGAATTAATTTTCAAATTATTGTTTTCTTATTTGTACATTAAAAATATCATAGGATAAACAGTAAGTATACAATTGAATGTCATAAGAAGTGCTTATCATATTGAAAGATATGATGTACAAAGAACAACATGATTAAAAGAAATAAGTTGTAAAATAATTACATATGAGACCGATGTCAAAGATAGTATGAAGAGATTTGTTTTGTATTCAAAATTTTATCAAACAGAAAACCTATTTTATTTAGTTTCATTAACAAAATTATCTGATACTTAAATCGAAAAAGTTAAACGATCACTCAATAACTATAACATCATAGCAAGATAAAATTGATGTTATATCAGTTTAAATTAACTGAAGTATGAAATTCCGAACAATATTGATGAAATGAATTTGAAAAAAAAACTGATGCATCCAAAAAGACAAATACACGAATAGATTTTACAATAAAGTTTATCTTATCAATTTATCATTTAAATGTACGGTATTGAACTAGTACATATTACAGAAAAAATAACAATAACAGAGGATACTTTGATAGTTAATTGAAGTAGAGCTTCATCAAAAACCCAAATGTATTCATTCATTTTTAATAACGATATATTCAAAAGCATATTCTGAGAAAACAACAAGTTGGATTTTTTCAAAGATAAGAAAATGTTAATTAATAATTCATTACAAACATAAATATGTCTTGTGATGCGATTGAACATCAGATATACAATATATCAACTGTTTTTTTTTAACAAATTAAACCAAGTCTTTTTATTTATGTTGAATAATTCATTTTTTCTTTGCTAATAGAGTTTTTTTTTTGTGTCATCCATTATCAATTCATTTAAAAATTGAACATGTTCAAATAAATGTTAATCATGTTATATGATCCAATATTAAACGTATTGTATTGATTATAAGAAATTAATATATTTGTTTCCTTTTTTTGACTTAGTTCAATTTAACTTATTCTTTTGTTTTCGTTTAGATACTAAAGACTAGAATCATCTAGTTCACCAGCATTTCTTTTTTATTCCCTTTTTAGTTTTTATTTTGTTGTAAAATATGTTAAATAACAAAATAATAATAATATTTTGAATTGATAGTGCCATTGAATCATGTTGTGTTTTAGTTAAAATAAATGTCTACTATACAAATGTGAATGTGGTACGAAGAAAATAAGTACTTATTCATCCATACTTACACTCAGAAATTTTTCACTGAAAATTAAAAAACAAGAAAAAAATAATAAACATGAATATCAATGAAAAAACATTGTAGAGTGGCGAAGAATTGATCGTTGATGAAGATGGTTATCTCATTACTTACTGAACTGATGAGAATCAATTATATTTTCTGTTCGTCTTCGATGCTCGAATATGCATTACTCATCATCATTAAGTAACATTTCATATTTAAAACATATGTAAGGAATGATTTCCTTGTATATAATCATTCTATTCCATCGATCATCAATAGATTGGGTAAATACTCTAATAAACTTTTCTTTTTTCGCAGATGCAATATACATTTATTTACATGATTATGAAATTGTTTATAATGCTATTTATACATTCATTTGATACCATATTATTAGTACAATGAATATATATATATTTCTACCATTTTAAGATTATGATGTTATCGTTTTCATCGAATAGTATCATTATTAATTAGTTTATGTAATGATTTTTATGTTCCAATCTCAAATAGCGTATGTTGCTACTTGTTTTTTTCTCTTACGAAGAAAGATAGAGGAATAGCGAAACTACTAAGTTTAGTTTTTTCTTATTGAGGTAGAATATTTGTAAGTAAGTTGAAAAGTCCTAGTGGTCAATGGGACTGTTGAAGTTATTTTTCCGATAAGGTAGAAAATCTATTCCGGATGAAATAATGTCTTTTTAACATACATAAGTGTATCAATCGCTAAATAGAAAAAGGAAAATTTTTCTTGTCTCGCGTACTTATGGTATCGCGTAGGAGGAGATAGCTATCATCTTAAATCACAGGCTATCAGGTGGTTTCAGTGTTTCTAATATTAAGCACGTCAAGCACAAGCAAAGTACCGAAGGTGCTTACGATTTTGAAAAAGCACTTTGTTTTTCGCTGAAAAAACGCAAAAAAAGTATAGGTAAACTATGGATTGGTACTTTGCTTCATGCTCCTATTGGAAGCGCTGAGTGGCTTCATAATCTGACCGAGGAAGATTGAGGGTGTGGGTGTGGGCGTGGGTGTGGGTGGGTGTGGGTAGGGGTGGGAAGTTACCGTTACCCGGAAGTTACGTTACCGGGTAACTAGTAACTTTTGAGTTACTAGTTACCGAGTAACTAGTAACGCCGGAGTTACCAGTTACCAGGTAACTAGTAACTTCGAAGTTACAAGTTACTTTTGGTAGGTAACTTGTCTAAAAAGTCGAGATATCGCTTCCTAATGACTGAATATCAGCTATTCATCACTCAATTAAATTACGAGTTACTTGGTAACTAGTAACTCCTATGTGCGTTACTAGTTACTCGGTAACTCGTGAGCTGAATAAGTACTGTAATGATGGTATTCACTCATTAGGAAGCGATATCTCCACTTCTTAGACAAGTTACCTACCAAAAGTAACTAGTAACTCCGAAGTTACTAGTTACCTGGTAACTGGTAACTTCGACGTTACTAGTTACTCGGTAACTAGTAACTTGCGAGTTACTAGTTACTTGGTAACGTAACGGTAACTTCCCACCCCTAGGTGTGGGTGTGGGTGTGTTGTCTTCGTTCACATCCACACCCACCCACCTACCCACACCCTGAAGGCAGCGCTTTTTTTGTGATTTCTAGATCTTTTTCGAAAAACTCAAGTGCTTTCGAGTATTCACCCATGTTGTCATACACTTGACCAATGTTGCTGTAGGTGGAAGCCAATGAAGGATGATCTTTCGGGAGAGTTTTTCGGCTGATTTTCAGAGATCGCTCGTAAAATGAAGCGGCTTCTTGGTATTGTCCTTGGCCCTTTTTAACCCAGCCAAGCTGATTATATATATATGCTCTATCACTATCGTTGGATGCCTGTTCTAGCAACGCGGTATAATATTAAAACTTTTCAAACCTTGAAAATAAATTTCAGATAAGAATATCATCAGCAACTCCGGCATGCCACAAAATCAATGCCCAACACAGAGAACTAGTAAATATTTGTAAGTGTCAGACTATCTCGACATTAGATAGTATTTTGCATCATAAGGTGACTGATAAGAACATTCAGCATAGTGTGAGTAAGACTCAGTGTTTACACGGCTACTGATTAATGGAATGATAACAACCCGTAATTAATGTTTCTATCTGTAAGATAGGAAAAAAAAGATCGCTTCGAACGATTATCGTATTTTTTAAGAAAGATTTATTGATAGATTAATGATAATTGAAGCTAACTTCGTCAATGCGAGAATAACGCTTCTCGACTACAAGAAACCTGTCGGAATAGAAAGACAACTGAAGAAGTCTCTATTAAATGTTCATAGTATCGGAAAATTTTTGCATTAATTGCCAACATTTAGTTTCATGATAAGATTACAAATACAGTAAAGCAGAATCAATATATCTTAATTCAACAATAATCAATATTTAATAGAAAGAAAACATTCAATTTGTTCATGTAAGATTCATATATAGAAGAGTTTCAACTTCATTTACACTGACTGAAACATTGCACTGTATTGAATTCTATTTTTGAAATTCAGGTGCGACGGAAGAAATGCTGCAAAGACAAACATGTCTTGTGTTCTTTGTCTATATTTTCCTGCAATTTAAGATGTGAATGCTATTTTTTCGTTGACACTCAGCAACAAACTTTACCTAGTTTCAACTAGATATATGATTGTCTATAAGAAATGAAAGAGAAAATATTCAACAACGTCATTTTTTTACGGTTATTCTTTCCAACTTTCGTTTACTTTTTAATCTATACAATAAATTAAGTGTTATTGCATTGGATACCTTGTGTCATACGTTAGTGTTTTGTTCTTTGATTCTCTCAGAACGACTTTTTTTTTCCTTTCGGACAAGAACAAAAACAAAAAACAACGAATACATCATTCGTTCGATTTGCTTTCCTCATGATTATCATGAATATTCTGATGACGTGAATGAAACAATAATAAAAATAAATTCAATATTGATTTCAGCAATAATCGAACAACCACTTTATTCTTGTCAAATAGACTGTATATTATTAACGAGTGATTCACCTAGAGAAAAATTATTCACATTGTACTTAACCTTCAGCGATATGCATCGTATTGTGAGGTTGCTCGAATAATTATAATTTTTTTTTCTAATTCAAGTTTGGATATAATTAAATATTGAACAACGTATTATGAAATCTAAAAAATGAATGAAACAGTTCCCTGGGGACTTTTCGTATTGATATAACAAGCAAAAAAAAACGTTTTATATATCATAATTATAGTAATGAACTTTAGTCGTGCCGTGTAATACTAAATAGTTTTAATTCGAATTCAAATTGATATTCAAAATCATATTAGCCTTCAGTTTTTTTTTTATTATTTCGACAGGACAGTTACTATTTGCATGAAAATTATAAGTGAGAAAGAATTTATGGTTTATTTTTGGATGCTAATGCCATACATGAATATGAAAGTTATATGTACATTCGTACTCGTATTAGACAAATACTGCTATATTCACGTTTTTTCAGTGTGACTAATTTTATTGTGACGGTATGTGAATAAGACTGACACTCACAGTTTTGTTAAGTGTTTTTTTTTTCACCTATATAATAGCCATTGGGAATATGTTTATAATAAAAAGAAATTTTGTTCTCTTATGTTATTTCGACTGTTCTACTTTCATTAATTTCTATGACTTATAAATAATATTCAAACTATGTTTGTTAATATTTGAGATCCATACAATTTTAACATGCACCCTAACGACAACGAGAAAACTTGTGTCCTATGCATACGTTCATCACTAGAAGCATGTTTATGATACATGCATTTTGATGTAAAACATATTACGAAAAATCTGTTTTGTATAGATATGAAAGAGATTTTTTTTCCACAAAAAAAAATACATTAACAACGAATGAACTAACGAAGCAAATACAGTCAAAACAATTTTATTATTTTTACCATCGATGTTTTTTTCTTCTTTCTTCATTCGTGTCTGTACAGTGAGTGCTTATGTAGAGGTAGAATATGTAAACAAAGGACTGTTGAAGAAAAAGTAGTATAGTATTTTCTTCATACTTTTCTCTATTTCAATGTGTTGGCATCTCATTAAGAGTTTTTTATTACTGTATTGACGAGTTTGAATTAATAAGAAACGTCGTAGAATCAATTCAGTACTGTTCACTATATTATATTAATTTTGTTTCTCCATGGTCATCGATTCACAAGCATCTATAGACTATGTATGATTAACAGTCTATTAAAGAGTTCGTTAAAAGTGAACGAATATTTAAGAAGCATTTTTTTTAGGGCTTTCAACTGTTTTTCAGTGTGACATGAGTATTTCATTTTTCATGATGTATATAGAGATTTTCATGAAAATTTTCTTAACTTGCTAAAATGCTTACATTGAAAAATGAAGATAATGATGATGGAGAAATATATATTGGTAAAAAATGAAAGAAAAATTGTATCGAAACTTGAACTTGGAATGAAAAAAGAGATTCAAAACTCGAGTACTTTGTCCCTAGCAACTATGTTGACGATGATGTAGCTGATTTGCTTACATATCTAAATTTGCATAATAGATAGACTTCATATTTCAATCTGGATATGCTGCTACTTTGAAACGTCAGCAGAACAGAACCCAAAAAGCAATTCATCGGTGATCAATGTTGACTAGTTGGTTAAGGTGAAATACAGAAAAAATCGTCGACGACATAGAAATCAGTAAAAACAAAGTCATAAATGCCATATTAGGCAGCTGTTTTGTTGAAGTTTTGAAGGCAATGAGATGACAACATGGGATATAATGATAGAAATTTTCATCATAACCAACCGAGAAAACATTTAGATATAGAAAGAATGTCCTCGACTAATATCAGAGTAAGTGTCACATAATGTCATTTTTAAATGACACATGAATGCTGTCTTCTAAGAGTTTCAACCTAAAACTTGATCTATGGTAAGTTTCGTAAACTTTTAAAATGGTTTGAAGATTTCACTCTAAAAAGATGCTCTTCTTAAGATATTGAATATCTATTAACAATCATGTGTTACACTAAGCTTTTCACGAGTTCAATCTATGGACGAAACTTCAAATTAAAATTCCACGCATACCATTTCAATTTGCGAATTATATGTGATCAGCTTTGTTCGTTAGTAAAAATAAATATTATAGGAACCTCACCTACATTTGTATCTAAAACTTTGTTTTCTTTTCAAGAAGTAATATTGTTAATGTGCGGATTATATACTAATATAAACATAGATATCTACTATCTTTTCAAACTAAAAAAAATACTGATCCAAAATATAAGATGATGGAGTTTATCATGGCAAATATTGTAGTACCCTTTTGGTCGTATTTTCGATAACTCTTTTTTATTAGAACATGCACTACTATATATGGGAATCTAACTAATAACTATTACAATTAATCTCAACCACATGGCTTATATCTCAAGACAAAAAGAATTAGGTTCTCGAGTCTGGTTACTACTGGATATATAAATCTCATGAGATATCAGTACTACTAGGTCTAATGCGTTTCAACAAATCTGTCAAGTATCTTTCAATTGGCTAACATGATATGCCCAATAATTATCTTATATTATTTTGAAGATTTCATGAAGATCTGATTATGATTAAAATATCAAAAATATATATACTGTTCTACTCATGAAATATCGCCCATATAGAATTGATAATTCAGTATCTTTGATTATGTTTATACTACGATGGATTCTAGATCTCGAATGTTTGTTAAAATTCTTTTCAGATCATACTTTTCAAAAATTATCAAGAAATACACTAGATCTCATTTGGAATATCTATCTATTGGTTAGAATTTAAATTAGTCATAATTAATTGACATAATATCTCTATATATACGACTAACAGAATGTCACAGTATTCGCTTTTTATCAGATTTCTTATATATAGAACAAAAAAACCAAAGGAGATGGATAGTAGGAAATGCTAGTGGATATCTATGTCTATATTGGTACGTATATAAACAACTCATCAACAACATTACTTTTCGACAAGAAAACAAACGGATATATACAAGTGTATATAGAAAGATCTTATAAGTTTCCAATATTCTTTATATATTCAAAAATTGTCTTCATTTTCTAAACATTCTTCGTATCTATCTGATTGTTTCTTTTTTAAAGCTCCTATTATTCATATTTCATTATGTCAATATTTCAGGATTGTAAATCAAATGACGTAGTCGAGATACTCAATGCAAATTTCAACAATCATCGTATATATATTTGTTTTTTTTTTGTTTTTTTGGATTATGCGATATATATGTATATATAAATAAGCAATCGTTTATTTGCGTCATTATGCAAGCAGAAAAAAAAAACGACATCATTAATAAACATAATTTGAGCTAAATATAAATGTATACTATAGTTTGATGTTAGTTTCATATCGAATATATTTTGAATATACATATTTAATATGCGTGCATATAAATGCGTGACCTTCTTATCAAAAATCAATTATTTCTCGTTATTTGTCATATCTATAATAATAATAAAAAATGAAGAGAACGAATCGTTGTGATTGCTTAGTTTGAATAATTATGTAACTCGTTTCTTTTTATTTTTTTTTTTCTTCTTTCGATTCGTTCTAATGAATGATCATCGGACACTTATTTGCGTCAAATAAATTGTGCTTGATCTAAAAAAATAATCGAATATGGGTTTATGCCATAGTTCAAACAGTTTAACAATTGAACAATCTTTAAATCATGATAAACATCTTGACATTTATACAGTTGTTTGGCTTGATAATAGAATAAAAAAATCAAAAAAAATTATTTCTCCTCAACAACAACAACAACTTCGTACAATAATAAATGATATAAAAATATTTGAAAATGAAAATGATTGTGAAGAATATATTAAACAAATGTCAGAAGATGAATATATTATACTTATTATAAATGATCAAATTGAAGAAAAATTTATTTCATATACACATAATTTACAACAAATATTTTCAATCTATATTTATTCTTCAAATAAAATTAATATTGATCAACAATGGATTAATCAATATAATAAGGTATAAATAAATATAAATGATTTATTTAAAAAAAAGATAATATATTTAGTTTTAGATTAATTCTATTTGTTTAAATTATGATGAACTTATTAAACAAATTGAATTTGATCAATTAAAATATAAATATATTAATAATAAAATTCTATTTGATATTTTTCATATTGATAAATTAAATGATTTCAATGATAAATTTATATATTCTCAAATTTTTATTGATATTTTACTTCAATTAGAACCAATGCCAAATGATATGAATAATTTTATAATATTATGTCGAAATCAATATAAAGGAAATAAATATCTATTAAATATTTTACATGAATTTCAAAAAAATTATACATCTAATTCTGCTATATGGTGGTTTACAAGAGATACATTTATATCTCAAATATTAAATAAAGCTTTAAGAACACAAAATATTGAGTTAATTTTTCTTCTTCGATTTTTTATTCATGATATTGAACAACAATTAAAACAAGATCTTTGTTTAACACCAATTAAAGTTTATAGATTTGAATTATTATCAAATAAAGAATTAGAATTATTGAAAAATTCAATTGGACAATTTATATCAATAAATAATTTTCTTTTAACAAAACTTAATCGTGAATTAGCACTTTCTTCATCTAAAATATCATTAAATAATAATAATAATAATGATTTTCAATCTGTTTTATTCGAAATTACAGGTGAATCTAATCTTGATAAAATAAAACCATTTTCTTATATAACATTACAAAAATTTTTTCATAATAATAATGAAGAGGAAATATTATTCATGTTAGGATCTATATTTCAAATAAAAAATATTTATCAAAATGAAAATAATTTATGGATTATTGAAATGATATTATCTAGTAGAACAAATTCATATTTAAAATCTATATTTAAAAATTATATAAATGATAATAATGAAAATGATGATGAAATAGATCTATTATCATTTGGTTGTATATTACAAAAAATGAATAAATTAGATGAAGCAAAAAAATATTATTCTCGTTTATTAAATGAATTATCGGAAGAAGATGAACGTATTCCATATTGTCTTCTTAATCTTGGTAATATAGAATTTATTCAAAATAATTATCATTTAAGTCTTGAATGGTTATTAAAATCACTTGATATATCATTACGAACATTAAAATCAAATGATATACTTTTTGCACGTATTTATTATAGTATGGGTCATGTATATAATCAAAAAAATGATATTAAATTAGCACTTGAATCTTATGATAAAGCAATTATTATATGGAAACAATCTATTGATGATTATTATTTAAATATAGCTGAATGTATGAATAATATTGGAATTATATATAAAAATGAAAATAATTATTTATTAGCTTTAGAATGTTTTAAAAAAACATTAATTATATTAGAAAAATATGTTTCAAATGATGATTTTGATATAAGTAAAACACATTGTAATATTGCAAGTACATATAGACAACTTGGACAATATGATTTAGCATTAGAACATTATAATTTATCGTTTAAAATTTTACAAAAATGTTATTCACTGAATCATCCAAATATTGCTAAAGCATTAGGAAATATTGGTATTGTTCATGCTTTGAAAGGTGAACGTCAAAAAGCATTATTATGTTATGAAAAGGCAGCCGAAATTTATCGACATACATTACCTCCAACACATATAAATAATATTAAAATCGAACAACTTATTCGAAATCTTTCATCACCACATCGAAAATTATCTTTTGGTCCAATTGAAACAAGATGATATATATAAATTATAAACATGTTTCTTTTTTATTTATTGTTGAGTTTTTGTTTTAAGTTATAACATATATATATATATATATTCTCAAAAGAATTGTATTTATTTCTTGTACAGTACATTTTAATTATTGATTCTAAGAAAAATGAACAAATTTTATAAAAATAGTTTTATAAGTAAAATGACTTATCATATTAAATAATATATAACAGGTTATAGGTACATCCTTTTAAATATTTAGCGTATCTATCTTGATATAGATTACATATAAGATTTATTAATAAATTTATTGATGTAAGAATTCTTACTTATCAACATATAATTTCATGTAGACAAGTAATTTTTGTGTCTTGTTAATGTAAGTAGATATATCGTAGAAAAAAAAAAGTCATGAAGTACTTTATAAAATTCTAATTCTTTATTGTAACAAAGATTATACACATATCAAAAAAAGAAATAAAAATACTTCAAAGTGATTACTGTGATTATTAATCATGCAAACTCGTTAAGAACTCTTACTATTGGTTGTAAATAATACATATCAATTTTGATTTTTATTAAATAAACTTGACAAAAAATATTTTATATATTATCATTTGCACTTATAAAGTCTATTTTAATATTCATCACAAAAAGAAATATTATTAAAAATGGTTCTTTTTAAGATGACACAAATATATAATGCTAAAAAAAATAATCTTCAATCAATTTTGATTATGTGCGTGACAGTTTCATTTCAATTTGCACACAATCTATCGAAATACTACTGAGTAAACAACTCAATGAGTTGTTTATCTAATTTGATTAGATATTTTTGAATTTCTTTTATAACCTTGATTTTTAGAATATTCTATAATGTCAAATGTCTATCAATATTTCTAAAACAGTTAATTGTCACTATTTATTACTTTTAATTTTTCAGACATTTCTTCGAGAGATTTAATATCCATTTCAAAATAGAAGAGTTCTGAGTATTTTTTGAATAACTTTTGATAGGTACGAGATAGAGAGTTGCGGTTTTCACTATTCGAAAGAGCGATGTCCGAGCCATCGACTGGTATAGAATTCATTAAGACAAAAGATGTTTTTTTTTTATAGACATCTTCTCATCAACACTTTTTTCCTTGGCGTATTTTCACAATAATCTCAACTCAAATTATGTCAAAATATAGCTTGAATCACAATTTTTTCGCTATAAAATTGATATTTGTTGTTTTAAATCCACATATAATAAGAGGTTAAGAGATAATAAAAATTATGATAATTTTATAGCCAAAAAAGTGTGATTCGAGCTACACTTTGACATGATTTGAGTTGAGATTATTGTGAAAATACGCAAAGGAAAAAGTGTTGATCAGAAGATGTCTATAAAAAAAAACACTCTTTCGAATAGTGAAAACCGCAGCTCTCTATCTCGTTCCTATCAAAAGTTATTCAAAAAATACTCAGAACTCTTCTATGTTGAAATTGATATTTAGTCATTATGAACAAAAATTAAGTACATGTCGATTTATTTTTTTTTCAATCATTTCAAATAGAAATTTCTTTTCGTTGAAAACAATTGATATTAATCAAATATATTCATTTAAATGATTTCTTTTTTTGAAATATTATATCTTATATGTGTATAATATAAATTGAAAATATGTCATCATCTTTCTTGGATAATATACATATTTATTTGTTCATATTATGTCGATATGCATTCGATAGTAAATATATTAAAAGAATCTGACCGATTATTAAGTTGAAAATGTTATTATTCTTTTTGTTTTTTTTTCTTTGGTTGAATTGATTCATTCGTTTTTGAATAATTTCAAACAAAATCATGTTTAATTTATTTCTAATGAGGATTGTTTTTGTTAAATATAAAAAAATATTTCTTTTTCTAAGTAGACATTAATTCATCATATGATAATAGTATTGTTATTTTTTTACGACGATTTATTTTCATCAACACATCTGGCTGTGACAGGAGATAATGTCAACGGTACATTAGATGGCATGACGATATTTTTGACAATAAACATTTCAAAGTACCCACAATTGATAATTCTGGTACAGATATATTATTAACTAATTCTTCGAATTTAATTTATAATTTTTAAAAATATAAATAAATATTTTTATTTTATATTCTTTAATTTTGATCAAAAAAAAATACAAATGAATATTATATAATTTTTTTTTCCTATTAATTATAATTTATAACAATTTTCTTTTTTTTTGTTTTTTTTTCTAAAATTTATATTTAAAATGTCTGTTTGTTTTTCTTCATATATAAATAATATTATTTGAAAAATTTTGTTTTTTAAACCCAACTCGGATGTATTAAAAATGTAGAACGAACTCTTGGACTTGTTGGTGTAAATATTGAACCAAGATATAAATCACGTGAAGCTTCATCACCATAAGCAGCATTATAACGACTAAATTGATAAGATGCTGTTGGATGACGCATAACACGCCAACTTGATGATTCAAATGCACGTGTAAATTTACTTCGTGAACGTGGTGAATTAAAACGTGTTTGATATCTATTTAAATAATATTTTTCAAAAAAAAAAAAAAAACGGATATACATCGAGTAGCCTAAAAGTCATTTGATTGAAAAAGAAATTGAATATTTTTGTTTTGACTCGAATCAAACGAATTGGTTTTAACAAAAAAGAAAAATGTTCGATCTTTTCATAGATAAGAAACAAACAATGATAAAGACAAGTCAAAAAAAAATGTATTTATATTGTTCTTATTATTTTGTCTTCTTGCGTTCAAATATTGTCCATATGAGAAGTCTATGATAATTAGTTGTAATGCAAAATTAATCAATATATTGAAAAGTAATTTAACTTTTCTTTCTCTGCTAGAGTTTTTATTATTCGATAATGAATCTATTTTTTGTTAAATTTAAAATATGAATGTCAACATTCAATAAACATTTATCAAAAAGATTATCTAGGATTCTATTCCAAGAGTAAATCAACATTTTTCACATACTATTCTAATGCTCGAATGGTGCTATGTATATAATTCAATCATATATCTGAAAATTGATGTTTGTGGAAAGTGAATTAGGGATTACTCTTCTTTTAAGAATGCATCCAATTTGACATAACGGTTAATGTCATAGTGCCTATTTATTGCTCGAATAATTGTTGTTTCTTTCCATTGCACAGATAACCCGGGTGATATAAGTGTTTTCTCTTCCTATGCTGTTAGTTATATAACATCTGTTTAGTAGTTTTGTTTTTTTGTTTTTTGTCCTTGGATGTTCTTTTTTGTTTTCTTCGATTATCTCTACACATCTATTAATACTTGAACCGTCAAATAGAATTATACATTGAATACATATTTGTAGAAAATAAAAAACAATATTTAATGAAAATACACAAAATAAACGTAGACAAATTTTGTACAAATATGGTCAATAGCGTATAAAGAAAACATATTTATATAGCATAAACTATTCTATATGGACTAAAGTAGAATCCACAAGAGAGAAACATAATAAGAAAAAAGTTATGTTAATGAATAACGTATGCCAGTAAAAAGTTTATTTGTTATTTACATTCTATCTTAACAAATTGACTCATCTTCTTCGTATATTATTATTCTGTTAATAGACAATAAGTAATAATATATTTTTGTTGAAGCTGTAAGTGATACTTCAACAAAGCTTATTCTACTCTGGTCTTTATTATTAGTCAAAAAAGAAAATCAGCCTGTTCACTAGACATATTCAATTGTTTCTCGGTAAGTTGACTATGTTAGGTCACCTAGTACACATATAATGATTCCCCGAAATCATTCGATTAGATTTAATTTTAACTTCTTTTTGATCATTATCTCAATGTAAAATAACAATTTAAATTATGTTTTTTTTTTTTTGTAGAGAATATTATTTCTAACTAGAATTTTGCTTTAATAATGAACTAAATGATTCTCTTCAAATATGAAATGCCTTCTATCTCTGTATGATGTTATCTGATTGGGATACATCAATCTTATTGACAGCACAAAAATGATGTTTTCTCTACAAAACAAGAGAAATAATGAGTTTAGTGCCTTCTAGAAGATTAATGTGTCTGAGTCTTAAAAAACATCGTAAAAGATCTAGTAGACATTTCATTTTTTTCTTTTTTTGGAGAATAATTTATTATATTATTATGAGTAATTCAAGTAGAATTTTATTTAATAAATTTGACTAGAAAGAAAATATGATTTTTGATTTCTTGAAGGTTTTATTCTTATCAAACTAATAATAATAAATTTTTATCTTCAACAATTATTATTAGAAATAACATATTCTATACAAATCACTATTTTTTTGTTTTAAATTACTTTTTTAAACAATTAAGTACATCATCAAGATTTTTTGCATTTGTTGCTTCAGTTGATTTTTGATCTTGTTTATTTTCTTCATTATTAATTTTTTCCAAAAAATTGTAGACAACTTTTTGATCTAGATAAATAAATAATTTTATATGTGTACATTTATATATATTTATATACAGATAAGAAATATTTATATTCAAAATTTTTAATATAACATATCATACAATATAATCATTATATGTACTTAATATTATATACTATCAAAAATATATAGATATATATATATACGTAATCATTTCCGATTAATCAATTGATTTATTTGTCTTGAAATATATGCACGTAGAAAAACAAAACAATTCTTGGATTCTCAATGGAATTCTCAGATAGACAAGCAATGGGAAAAAAATGATTATGAATAGAAACCGATTATTATATTCCTATAGAATGGATATTTCAAAATTCTTTATTGTTTTCAATATATGTAAATCGTTGATTAATTTAAGTTATGCATAGGAACAATAAAAAGTGACTGATGCTCAATAGGAAAAGATCGACAAAAGACATATAACTATATTTATCTACTTCAAAAACAAAAAAAAAAGATGATGAAGCCAAATAGAAATGATAGCATAAAAAAAAAGGAAGAAAAAAAAGCGAGAAAGATATAGATATAAGAAGCAAAGCGTCGACTTTGCAGTCTGACGATCAACATTAGGGTATGCTAGCTTTGCACCATTATCGATCTACACTTTCTTGTTTGTTCTTTCTTCAGTTTTGCACTTATTGCTCTGAGCTATACAATACCATATGTAGTGTATTCATTGATGATAATGTTAACAATTGTGTGAAATGATAGAAATCATATATTTAAATACTTAACATTAGTTTTTCGAAATTAGATCAAAGTAAAAGAAGAAAAAAAAAACGTAAAAACTTTTTCCTGAATCTCTCATATTCTTATTCTATGATAACATCATTATTGTGTTGTTCTTATATATATATATAATTCAGCTACTCAAATCATATTAACAAGCTCTTCACTAACAAGACTGCCTGAACCTACTATACAAATATAAAAGAAATCGGAAAGCAAAAAAAGAAGAAACCAGTAATGAGAACAACGTAGAATATAAAAAGTAGAACAAATTACAATCTGATTTATTTTCTTATTGTATTTGTTAAATTTATAATCAGGTAGGAACTAACAAATGAGATTAAACAAAATATAAAAACATGTTTTTATATCTGTATTTATCTAATGCACAATTCTTTTAGAAACGTTTTATCAAAGCGACTACTCTACTGCTAACAACAACAACAACAATCATAGTTATCATATTTAATAGATTGACCAACCTATTAGCTTTCTCTCTTGTGTTTATCTTTGTCAATAATAACAGCACGTTTGGAAAACAAATTTTTACCCTAATGTTCTTAGATAATAATGATAAAATATGGTTAGTATATCATTGTTTTTTTTCTTCTTAATTAGAATATAATGAAAGATAAAGAAAAAGATCGAAATATTAATAATATTTTTCGAAGTTAAGCATGTATCATTGTTAGATTTATCAAGAAATAAATTGTTTATCTCTAATCGTAATTTCATTTATTAATACAGATCAAATATAAGAAGAAAATTCAATTTTATCATACGTGCTCAATTATCTATTCTTAAGATAAGAACTTTAATAGATGATATATTTCATCAATTTATATAATCGACCTATAACTAAATCTTATAAAATGAGAACTATAACATATGTATTCCTGACTTTTTCTTCTTCAAGAGTCTTAGAATTGCTTTGTTCATATTAGAACAACATCTACATGTGTTGCCCTTTTTTTTTATTTATATGAACGATTTACACTCATTGTCTTGTTTTTTCTTTTTTATAGCTTTCATATATGTATTTATATATTTCTAATATAAAAACATTGATAATAAAAGAACCTTTCAATATTTAAAAAAAAACAGTATTCTGAAACAAGAAATCATGTTACTTTTGTTTTTTTGAAGACAAAAGGAAAAGTTCATTGTTAGAAACATTAAAATTTTTTCTTTTAATATGTCAATGGAACTTTTTTTTTTTTTATAATTTCTTTTTAATTCATAATAAATAGAATACCTGGTGTTGGTGCCTTTTCAAACCATGTTTCTAAAAATATATAAATTAAAAGAAAATGAATAGAAAAAAAAACGTGTTTTTTTCTAAAAAATTTTACCAATTTTTCCACCCATATTTGACCAATTAACAGAAGCTGATCTTAATAAACGACTTGATGGAGTACGTCGATTTTCAACTTTTTCTTGACTACATTCTTGACATAAACGTTCAGATCGAAGTGGACTCTAGATTTTAAATAAATTTACATATATAGATAAGATTTTATTTTAAGTTAGATATATATACTGAAGCACGAGATTTATTTAATGATTCACGTTCATTAAGATCAGTTAATAATGGAATTTTACAACATGCACAGCAATTTGGTGCTTTCAAAGAAAGATTAGATAAAATTTAATTTATTCAGAATAAAAAAAAAAACGGAATATTACCTGCTGAACGAGCTGAACGTCGAGAATGAGTCCGTATAAGTTCTGGACTTTTAAGTGGAGAATGACAAGTTCTCTTTTTATCAACTAAATTAGAATCAATAATATAATATTCTATAGTCTTAAAAAGAAAATAACCAACTTTTTTCATGATTAGAAAATATAATTTCTGATCGAGCTGACATAAGCTGTTCTTCAATTTGTTTGTTAGCCATTATATTAATCTAAAATAAAATTATTAATTTTTTTTATGTTGTGCTACATTTTTACCAGTTTACAGATGATGTTCGTTTTATGTTGTGGTTGCTGGTTGATTTTTGATCACAACAATAACATACATAGTTCTCTTATTACTAATTCCATTTTCCAACAATGAAATAGACTAAGTACATATTTTTTTCAGGAGAAAAAAAAAGCAGTTAAATGTTGTTTGTAACATATTATTTGTTTTTCAGTTATATTTTATTATAAAAATAATTCTATAGAATTGATTGACCAACAACAATATGATTAAATGAAAAACAAAGATTGGACCTTGTTTTTTTATTTATTTATTTTTGAATATTTGAATTCATTAAAAATTCTTTGTTTTTTTGTTTTCTTCTATAAAGCATTTTATTTGAAAGATAATAAAACATAAGTGTGTAATCTTTCCGTTTGATGAATTGAAAAATATGACATATTAAAATATACAATCGTCCTTGATGTTGTTTCCTGTATTAAAAAAAAAAAAAAGAAAACTAAACTTATCATATAACAATAATCATATTAATTTTCGTTCTTTTGTATTTTTGAAATTTTATGATTAAGATTAATTTAAAATATTTACGATTTATATATTATTAATTTTAATCGATATAGAAAATTCTTTTTGATCTATTGTGTATATATAACGATGTAATCAAATATTCTTTTATTAAATTATTTATATAAACAGAAATTCTGGTTTTCTTCTTTCTATTGGAAAAATACAACTTAGAAAAATAAACTACATATCTATGACATATAATAATATTTTGAAAATAAACAGTGATCTTTTTGTTTTTGTTTTTGTTTTCTTCTTCTTTTTATTAAAAATGTTTTACATGAAATATCATAGACACATAAAATGAAAAAGGCAAAACATTATCAATTTATATGTTATATCTCTCTTAATAAACATGTTTTGTCGACCAACTATTCATGGCATTTAGTTTCCGTTTCTATCAATGTAAAAGGTGTAAAAATAAGTGCTTGACGATAATCGACTTTCCTCTTTTTCTATTTTATTTCTTATCACTTCACCAAAATAATTAGTTGATCAATAGTATGCGTGAAAATATCGGAAGTCTGCATGTTTTGATGTTTTCTATCTCTTTCACTGTTCCTCCCTATTTTCCTCGTTCTTTTATTTTCTATCTCTCTTTCATCATTCCGGACAATATAAAGGTGGCACGCATCTTAATAATCATAAAGAAAAAAAAAATCTCTCTGACAATAAGAGAGAAATATCAATGAGAGCAAGATCTGCTCTCTGTTTGTCTGCCTATATATAGATATGTACTTGTAGCTGTAGAAACAAAAAACAAAATAGATTAAGAAGATCTAAACTGTTTGTTTGTTTGCAAAGAAGAATGACAAACATAGTTGATGATGATACTCAATCTATAGTCGTTGGATCTGGTAATGATCGAATTGCCATTCATCTTAAACAAGGAGCAACAGTAAGTTAATTGAGATATATCTATAAACACATAGTTACTGTCATATAACATAAATATTATAGACACAATCACAATCATTGCTTCTTACATCAATATTAATTGAAATGGGTGATATTGAAATACAAATTCGTCGATCAACTAAAACAACAGATGAATATAAAAAAGAAAATATGTTATCAACATCTGGCCAAACACCATCAATTACTTTTCAAAATGGTGATTATGAAAAGAAAAATAAAGTAGAAGAAAAACCAACTAAAAATCAAGATTATTGGGATTATTCTTTATCTTATGGTAAGATAATAGATAAAAAAAAATTTTTTTTTTTTTTTTTTGGAAAATAGTTATCATTTTATTTTTGAAAAAAAAAACAAACAATAAAACAAAGTAAAATATAACATATATAGTTTTTATTTTTCTAAAGTTTTTCTTAATAAAAAAATTCTCGTCTTTTATTATTCATAAATAACATAGTGCTTCTTCTCATAGTAGGATTTATTATAATACATGTTATTTTAAACAAAGATAATCTTAAATTTTTGAAGATGTAATTCTATATAATATTTCGATTGTTTTCTCATATGAAAAGAGATCAGATTTTTGAATCTATCGTGACATAAATTCTTTTAATTCAATAATTCGTATTTACGCTATGACTAATGATAAAAAAAAGAGTTTTTTTTTATTGAAATATGGCCCTAAAGTATCCTTTTTTTTTTTTCTTCCATACAAAGTGCTTAATTAAACGAGAAGAAAAAAAAAGATATAGGTGTTTTTCATGTGAATGCTTGAAGGAGATGACAATAATTATCATCGTTTAAATTTACATGAAATACAAAAATAAAAGTAATTTGTATTACAATCTTATCTTTTATTTTTGAAGTCACTTTGACATACTTGTTTATTTAATACTTCCAATTAAATTAAATTTTTTTTTTCTTTTTATTTAATTAGGACCACATATGTGGGGTAGAATTTTTCCACAAATTCAATGCAAAAAATTTCAATCACCTATTCGAATATATACTGAACAATGTGAATATGAACCCGAACTTTTTCAACATCCATTTATATTTGATGTTGATGAAAATTGTTGTCAAACACTTGAAAATACAGGTCATTCATTTCAAGTAACTGGTAAAGGTTACAGTCGTAAGTATTATTTTATCATTCGAATAACAAGATATTGATTTGCTTTTTTATTTTTATATCGAATAGATATTACCGGTGGTCCTGTTATGGATGAATATCAATTTTTACAATTTCATATGCATTGGGGAACAAATGATCTTGAAGGTGCTGAACATGTTATTGATGGTGTTCGTTTACCGGGAGAAGTAAGATGAGAAATGTTTAATATTTAATTTATTCAAGCTTAAAATATATAATATTATTGTTTTTATAGTTACATATTGTAACATGGAATACAAGTAGATATAAGACACCTCAAGCTGCTGCTTCATCAGAACAATTTGATGGTTTAATGGTTTTTGGTATATTGATTAAAGTATGAGGACAAAGAAAAAAATTGAAAAATTATTTCTTATAGAAGAAAATAATATTTTTAGATTATACCAACAGATAATGAAGAATTTATTAAATTATTTGATCTTCTTTCAAAAATTACTTATAAAGATGAAAAAATAAATCTTAATAGTGGAACTATATCATTAAAAAATCTTATACCAAGTAAAATTATATTAATTTTTATAAAATTTTAAATTATAAAATTAATTTTTGTAGAAGATATGCAAGCTTATTATACATATGATGGTTCATTAACTACACCAATGTGTTATGAAAGTGTTCGTTGGATAGTTTTTCGTGAAAAAATGGGTCTTTCAAGACGTCAAGTAAATATAAAAATAATATCAGTAAAAAAAAAATACTTTGAATTACTTATATTTAAAGTTTGATCAATTACGTCAATTAAAATATATATGTAAAGGTGATCATACAATAAATGGAAATTTATGTCAAAATTTTCGACCTGTAATGCCACTCAATGGACGTATGGTATATCGTTCATTTTAATTGAAAAACTTTTGATGATTTTCTTTTTTGTACAAAGTGTCTTGGAGTTTAGTTTATCTATTCTAAATATTTCTCATAGAAAGAAACATTAAATGTAATATTCTTTATTTTAGTATATAGATTCTTGCTTTTTATTATATATTTCGTATATTGAAATAAATGTATTTTTAGAAGAATAAACTTAAAAATAATCGAACAATTAAATATATATTTAAGTCATCGAAACATTTTTTTTCTTTTGTTGTTGTAAATGATAGAAATCTTACTATAAGAATTTACGAGAACTATTTTTAAATATAATTATAAATAAATAAAAACTATTATTATTCATAATGTAAGACGAATATTTAAATCAAATACTTTAACGTTTATATTTTCATAAAAATACACAAATAAGTTAATCATATTTGTTTTCAAATCATGTGTTTTTCTTATTTTAAGATAATATTATTTTGTAACAATTTTATAAATATCAAAGTTGAGAAAATAATATATGATTCAAAGTTTTCTATTAGAAGATGTAGCATTAAGCTCTATAGACCATTAATTAAAAAAAAGAAACGTTTTCTAGTATGCATTCTCTAACTCAATAAATGACACTTATTCTCCATTATCTTTGTTAATGATATATTATTTTGTACAAAAAAAAAAAATATTACTTGATAATTAAAAAAACTTTGTCGATCGTGTACATCTGAGAAATTTGTTTTTTTTTAATGCTTTTCATTCGATAATATAGTGAAATTGCCTTTAAGCGCGCGCTGGAAAAATAGGGAAAACTAAGTGTCATTTATTCAGTCACAAAATGTAATCTATAAAATAGTTGTCAATAGAATTTTATAGAAGATTAAATGTTACATTCTCTGACAGGAAGCTTAATATCATATATTATTTCAGGAAAGTAGCTAAATGTCGACAATAATAAATCCTCGTTAAAAAGAAAAATTTGTTCTAAGTTATAATCAATAGAATGTAATATTGGCATGCATGTACACAGCACCATAGTGAAAGTGAGAGAGAAATCTGTGTACCAAAAATATTATTTCTAATCTATTTCAATTGATATTGAATAAACATATAGATGTCAATCGACTTGTATTTCATTGTTGAATGTTACCCAGTCATGAATTTCAAAAGACTCTATCATTAAGGACGTGGTTGTCCGTCTTTCAGACAGAAGCATCTACGTCAACGCCTAAAAATTATTGAAGCAATAAATTTTATACTGATTGTTTGATAATTTGTATGTAATACTACGAAAATTGTATTGAATATTTAATTTATTGTATCCTAGATTTATGAGATAAGTAATTTACTTAACATTTATTGATTTGTTTTTGAATATATCTTTGTAAATATTTCTTATTAAGACATTGAATAATCGAAAAACATTCAATGATCAATAATTAACAATTTGCCATTTCAAACTAATTCAATTGAAAATCTAATACATTCATCATGAATACTTAGTTAAGTAGCAACATTATAAGAAGAAAATAGTCGAAGCATAGGAAAAAAAGTTGAATAACTTATTGAACACGTTTTTATGTATGATCTACATAAAACTAATGAATCTAATTTTTATTCCTTTCTATAATTAAAAACAAAAAAACATAAATGAACATTCTTAAGAAGAGTATAAAGATTGTTTAGATCTTGATAGTGTATTAATATTATCCACAAGTAAATTTTTAGTGTTTATATAAATTGAAATAATTTTTATTGATTTTATTTACATCAAAAAAAAACAATATAATGATGTTATTAATGTTCATATTTAAATTGAAATATATTATAACTCTTCATGACAAATACATAATTGAATACGATGACTTAAAAGTATACTTTTATATTAAGAGCAACATTGAATATGAGGCAAATTTAGTCATAAGTTATTAAAAGCAAAATATTGTCTCTAGACTGTATAAAAATGGTTTTGTAAGAATTCTTATTTTCTGTTGCTAATACAAATGTATAAAAATAGAGCAAGATGAATTCATCGAAGTTATCATCATTCTTTTTAACTTCAGTGTTCACTACCGAACTCGAAAATATTCTTTAAAAGAATACTCGACTGCAACGGAGGAAAAAAAACTTGACAGTTTTTGAAGAAATTGTGTTTCACACCTTCGAACTTTTTTTTGGGTATTGACTTTTTCCTAAAATGTAGAGGACCAGATTTTAATAAAATATATATTACTCACTTACTTTTCATGCTCTATCATTTGGCATATGCTTAGATCAAATAACATTTCACTTGAAATTTGCATTATCTGTGCTTAGTTTTTTTTCAGCTATTGAGACTATCTCAACTATACTTTACTCGAAGTCGATCAGAACGTATATTAATAGTGATCATCTGTGTTTGAGTAGTTAGTTTATACATATTGAAGCATTGTGAAAGATAATTGTTAATATACTCAAAACCATACTGTATTGCATGATCAAATCATCTAATATGAATTAGAATGGATATTAAATCATTAACGACTTTGTCCACCTAATGCGACACTTTGCTGATTAAGTTTTTTTTTGCAATTGAACAGATTTGAATGGGTTAATAGATGAAGTTTTTAACATTGATCAAGAATTTTGTAAAATAATCAGATTTTGGCATCGAAAACTGGATTTTAAACATTTAAAAAATTCCTATTTTGAAAACTATTTAGTTTTGGTTTTTGTAGCTAAAGACAGTTTCCAATTTTCTCTTCAGTTTATCAACTCTCATATCGATCTATCAATCTCATTTGTGCGTAGAACGATTAGCTATACAGGAAAGAGTGTAGATATGAGTCTAGTTGTTCTCTTTTCCCACATGCACAGCCTCATTAAAATTCATGAAAAAATAAATCATCATTGATATAACACTCAAAGATAATGTTCAGAACAGAGAAGAACTTATTGTTCTCTTTTCATCATGCTCAAAACACAGCAGCTTACTTCTTTCTTCACTTCTTATGAATGAAAAAAGACTTTTTACATATCTATGCACAATAATGATATTTGCATGTATACTTTTTGGCAACCACAAAAAGGTGTGAGTGTGAATGGCAGTCTTGGTGAGCATACGTGCTCATACACATACTCACATCTAGCCAAATTTTACACTTACGTCGACCCATATTCAAACTTCATGCCAACACTCACACACTACATCTAGACACTACCAAACACACTTCTTGGATTAGCACAACAACTAAGATATATTCTTCTGCATCTATTTAATTTTGGAAAGACTTCTTTAGATGAACAATAAAGTTTTTTTTTTTTTTAATTTTTTATTCAAATAAAAAAAAATAATTTAGACTAGATAAAAGTATGAATATTTGACATGAATAAATTTTAACTTGTTTTTTTTTTCTTTTGTATTTGCTTCTATTAAGGATTCTTTTTTGTATAGACTACCAAAAGAATATTTTTTTCAGAGTACATTGTAAAAGGAACATTGAAGTGATACACAGATACTTTTTTCAATAAAGAATTACATTTCCCAATAGAGTGTTGTTTTCTCCTATGAGCTGTTTCTAAAAATTTTTTTAATTAAAGGAAACTTTCTAATGTTTCGAATATTTTAAAGTAATACTAAACAAGATATAATTGTCAAATATGATAAATAAATTAAATGAAAAGAAAATTAACCTTGAGTATTATTTCAATTAGCATAGAATATGAAACAAATTCATAAAAAAAATGTTCACATACTTAACAAATTAATTATATAAAAGAAAATTGACTGAGCTGTTTCTTGCCTATCGAACGAACATTCTATCTATATTACTTAAATATATATTTCTCAATCTGATTCAATTATTTAATGATCTACTTTGATTAAAACTCTATAAATATGATCTTTAAATTTTCAATATTAAATCTTACTTTTATATCCTATATTTTCAAAGTATAAATGATATTCGATGAACATTTTTATTGACTTCTTTTCTTCAATCATATTTACAAAATCAATGTAACATTTCTTTAAAGTTTCAAATTGAATTTCTAAATATGTTATATACAACAATCTATTTTTTTAGACAAATGATTCAAAAATAAACGTTATTTTCGTTTGAAGCGAATCAAGTTCACATTTCTGTCTTCTTTATATTGATAATTTATAATCTTCGAAGACACAAAAAAAAAGAAATTTTTTACACATTTCTATTGCTATGATATGATTATAAAGCAAAATATTGTAACATTTGCAATCAGCATTACTAAATTGCATTAAATGAAATATTTTAAAGAAAATTTTTTTTTCTGTCAAAAATATTCTAAGAAAGATGCACATTGACAGAAAAAATAATTTTTTGTGTCTCAAAAAGCTTTCTAATGTGTAACTCTTTCTCCTTTTCTACAAATGTATTTTGATCAAGAGATGTACAGAAATTCTTTTCAAACACCTTCACATTAGCTAAGCTCGTAACATATATTACTCTTAGTTTATTAATAGGAAAAAATCAGATTGAATAATTATATTTAACTAGAGTTTTTTAAAAAATAAACTTCCTATGGATATTCCTATTAAAAGTATCCTTGTTTTCTACTAACGAGGAAACATTCCCAAGTGATTCGTACTGCTGCAAGTAGATTTTGTTAAATAAATTTTTCAATATATTATCTTCATTATTTTTGTATATAAATTTATTCTGTGTAATGGCAAATTTTGTTATATTTTTCTACGATATTTTTTTCTTCCTACTTTTGCAAGGTTATTGCACATTAAATCATTCGAAATCGCCTTCATATGACGCTAGAAGTCATAAAAAATAAACGATGTCACATGGAAGTAACACACTGCATCAATCGAAAACATTTGATAGCTATTCATGCATGTCATCGTCTCGATTTTTTGAAGAGATAGAAAAAAAAAAAAAAACCTTGCAGGCACGTCACCCGAAACGATGTATAAAAACACTGTCAATTCAAACTAATAGATACTATTCACTTCAACAAAAAAAAAACACTAACACTCTCAGCTAGTTTTTGATAGTCGCTTCGTCTATCTTTCTATGTAAGTGATACTACCTCTGAGTTTGAAAATAGTTGAATTTTCATAGTGTGATATTTGATTGTACAACATGAGTTTTTAAGTTTTTCACTAACATGTTATAACTTTCGTCATGCAATGATGTTATATGCTCTCTTTGTAAACATAAATATATATATATCTTCTCTTTAGAGAGAATGTCAAGCATTCGCTACGTCCACTATTCTAATCAAATTAAACGTGGACCTGATGGTTCCTTACAAGTAGTTGATAATTCTGGAAATAGACACTTTATCTCGAGACGATTTGGCTGGTCAAAGCATAATTGTTCATGTAGAGGGCGAAAAACAGGTTTGGTCTTATATCCGTATGATACGAAATATAAAAACGTTGTATTACTTGTTTGTGAAAATTGTTATGGATATCAACCAAACAATGGTACACAGCATGAACAATTACTGAATTGGTATAATAGGCTTTATTGTGGCTCCAAAACATTTCGTTTTGTATCTGGATTCTACATGAAAGAGGATGGTTCATTGGGATTCAATAGTGCGTCACAAAATGCAAATGGTATCTATTCTAACGGCTCCAGAGAAATGAGTCCAATCGAGCAAGATGCTGTTAGAAAAGTTGTTAATGGAAAACTTGACGACTACACCGTATAACAATACTATCATACATCACTATCAGCATGATTTTTCCATTGATATTTTTTAATCAGCTGTCTTTTCAATAAATTAGACTACTTGAGATGATGTTTTCTGAGAAAATAAAACCTTAGAAGGCATCACAAGTGTGTGATTTCTCAATATTGGCTGATTTTGCATGTGTCCTAAAGAAGAGATGAGCATTTTCTCAAAGTTTCAGCTCTCCGTTCAGAATGTATTGGATCTTGAGAACATTGTTGGAATTTAGTTGAAATTTGACTACCTCTCAGTCGGCTGAGAATCATTAGACTCTCTGACACATTAGAAGATCCGGGGTCTTCTATTTTGTCTTATCGTTCATAAACTACAAGGAGATCTTCTAATATGTCTGTTAAAAAAAAACTGTTTTTTGGTAATATCGCCAACAAATTTTGGTTTCAGTCAATTTTTGCTCAATACATTATTAATAAACACGTTTGCTTTATTTATTCTTCTTGCGTAGAATAAGAAAGAAGCATATATTGCCCTGTGAAAAGGAAGGAGGTCATCGTTAGTAAGAAGTACTTTTAAAACAGTACAGACAACACTATGTAACATCTTGGTACAATATTCGATCACCTTCTTTTTTGAAAGAATTCTATTGCCTCTAGCACCATTCAACCTTCTAAATAACTGAATAACTGAAAAAAGAAAATGAACTTTTTTTTGTCAAATGTGCTTAAGGCAGCTGTTTATGTTGGCGTTTGATTAGTACAGATAGAATTAGTTACAGTGAAATCTACCACCAACATAGTTGTTGGTTGTAAACTAACTTCGATAAATACGATTGTCTTGTGAAGAAACAGTTTGTAGAAAAACACCAATTGAATATACATTCTATGTTTTCTTTTGTCTATTTTCAAAAATGCCTTTGAATCGTATCAAAACAAATGCGCTCTCAGATTCATAAGTAATTACCGAAGAGACTTTGCCGTGTATACTTGAAGTTAGTTATTCTTGAATTATGAAAATCTGTATTAGCATAAAGACGTTTCTGAATCTCTTGAAGAAGGGTGTAGGTGTGAGGTGTGAGTGTGGTTATTCTCTTCTCTCACACTCAAAGTCACACCCACACCCACCGCAATACCCTTGGCCAGTAATCCACTTAATCGAATGAATTAAAACATTTTTACTGAAAATATGGATATTCAAAAATGAAATTATAAAATGTAATTGACCGATTAATAACTCAGTGATAATGTGATGAATGAATGTGAAAATTGCAGGTGTTCCAGCATAGGTGACCACTGCTGTCTGAAAGTTTCAGAAAGAAAACACTTCATTAAACGAAAATGGCAATGAATGATCATCACTTGGACTATAATGTTTTGCTGAAAGATCAATAATTACTCATGTATTAACATAACAACAAACCATAAATCAATGAACTTATTTTTTGCTATTTTCTGCTAAATGAAGCAATCACCTTCATTTGTCAAGATTTTACAGGAAAAACTGTCTCGAACAATTCGCACTTCTTAGAAAAAAAATAAAACCTAGCTACCTTTGTGGAAGCACGCAGTATTAGAGTTGAAGTTGCTGAGAATTATATAAAAAGTTGCACAAGCTAGTTTAAAGTGTTTGAGTCTCTGATAAATGTCCTCTAAACTTTTAAAAATATAATCTTTCTATGAAATAATACAAGCCTTATTCATATATACCATTATCGTTTATTGCTTCAAAGATCATTTGTTTGAGTAATGAAGACTCTATGGTCTTTGTAAGTACATGATGATCATCGCTGCACAATTTTGGTTTAGTAAAATGCTTGCTCCTGAAGCTTTGAGAAGATAGTTACCAGCTATGGTGGAACACTTCCTGAAAATTTCGCATTGATTCCTCAAACTAATATTGACTTATTGGCTGTTCAATGGCATTTTATGGTTTCATGTCAGTAAAATGGTCTAGTTCGTCAATAGCTTGATGAACTTCAATAAAATTTATATGAGAAATAGCCATAATGCAGGGCTAAAAAATGAGAGATTTGACGACTTAAAATGTTTATCTTTTCTCAAGTAACGAGATTCACAGTGATTGTGTACGTTACCTAGTATAACTCCGTTCTAGCTTGAGCGATTCTTGTGTTGATATTATCACTGACATACATTATCTGTGGACTACCTGCAGAACAATTTTCAGACGTTTAGCTCTCATAGACACTAAAATCCAAGCGGGAAGACTTTTGGTCAGTACTGTCGATATGCTATTTCGTTCGATAGAGAACAGAGACTGAATCGAACCGACTTTTACGAGTTCGAGTTCGAGTTCGGTTCGGTTCATTTTCGGCTCTTGATAGGCGTGGCATTTTCCTGTAAGTTTATTTTAAAATAAAACTGTTGCCAATATATATTTAAATTAAATTTAAATTTTTCTGATACAAAAATTTTAATTTACAATAAATTTCAATTGTTACGTGGAATAAATTTAAAATTATTTGAGAATTAATTTCTGGATATAACAAATTTTTGTGAATTAAAACTCAACAACCCAATCGTCAAAATGCATGACTTCAAGAAAAATAGATCAGAAATAAGGAGAGACACTGCTATTATACGTTAACATTCGATCATCACTATAGAAGATTTCGTAAGAAAACGGCCGCGCTCGGTTTCTGTTATTTTCTAATGATAATCAAAAATTTGTACAGATACCTTTGCTAGTAGACCTGAGAGATAAAAAGTTTCTTTTGATTTCTATAGACAACTGTACAAAGTGAAACTTAAATTAATTAATATGGAGCTTAAAATACTCCAAATATATTTAGATGTAATTGAAATTATTTTGAGTTTATGGAATTTTTTTAATTTTTATATAAATTCGATTTGAATTTAAAATAAAATGAAATCTTTTACAATTTATTTTCTTGACTTGATAAATTTTTGTAAATATAAATTGATTGTGCACAATCCATGATGTAAAATATTCGATTAAAGACCGTTTGATAATCCCATACAGCATCACAATTTTACAAAAAAGATTATAGCTCAATTAATCATTTTTCTTATGTACTTGTCTATATTTATTCGTTTTTCAAAAATTAGTTAGATTCGGTTCAGTTTAACGTCGCTTTTTAAGAAGTGGTTCGATTTCGGTCTTTGATAGAGAATCACACTGGTTTGTTTGGTCATCAAATAAAACGTTAGTTTTTTTCAAAATATCAATTAGTAAGAACACATTTTATGATAGAAAGTCTTTTTCTGATGTAATAGAAAGCTAAAAGAAGAATGATATATGACAATAGATAACAGAATCAGACAACTGTCATTCATATATGCCGATATTATTTACATGATATCTAGCATATTATTCAAATGTAGATATGCATCAATTTGCATTTGTATGCAATCAATGAAAAGATTAATAACTACGAATCAATTTTTTCTGCGTTTTCTCCTATCTCTTTCATGAAAAAAAACCAAGTTCTATTCTTAGAAAGATATTTATTCATGTTTCGCAATATGTATAACCATATAATTGACAAACTCTTTTCTTTATACAACTTCAAGCCAATACTCTACAGAGTCTTTCAACAATCATAATCATATTTCAAATGCATATAACATCATTATTGATCAAACTTAATATAATTTATCATCTTTTCTGCTCTCTGCAAGCGAAGAGTTCAATTTATATCGTTATAATAAAGTTTCAATCATTAACATATCTTACTAGTACTTGATTAGGACTCATTATGATATGTTCTTAATAAATAGGCAAGTATGCCCATGCGTCCACGTATCCAAGTTTTCTCTGTAACAAGAACAAAGCTCTTTCGAAAAATATGCTAGTGTTGCCGATCTTTTCAAAAACTACCGAATCAATACTAATAAAGCAATGAGATATGTTTATGCTTTAAATTGCATTATAACGATATAAATTGTAGTAAACATAAAAAACCTATATTACATATTTTTATATAACACTGGAAAAAATACTACATTTTTTTAGACTACAACCAAAAGTGATAAGTATTCAAGAATATTTATGCACTTTGTCTTTAAGAATAGGAATTCATAACTCTCGCTTACAAACAAAAATAGAAGAAGTATGGAATTATCCTTATAATACTCAATAAATGGAATTATAATCATTTGAAATATTTTGATGGCTATTGGGATATTATGTAATTGTCGATATTTAAACTAAAAAAAGATATGATCGAGACAGACAGTTCGAACTTATCATATAATCAAACGATTTGGAGATATGTACTTTTTTCTTTATTGCTGGGGTAAGTATTATTACAATTTGAATTCTTCAATAGACAAGAAGAAAAGAAAAATTAGAAGATAAAGAGAATTTTTTTTTGTTGTTTTATAAATGTTTCCATTGTTGTATGCATACATTTATTTTAATAATATAAGCATTCATTTATGTATGATGCGTTAAAAAAAATTTCCCGTATAAAATTCTAATACTTTCGAGAATTTTTCATGAAATCTGATGATCGAATCCGAATTTTTGATTGTGTTCATGTTCATTAAGCGCTAACGAACTTGAGAAACATTAGATCACACATGTAAAAATCATTTTCTATGCAACAAATGTTTTTCTATTTTATTATCGAACAGAATTTCTTGTATCTTTTCGATGAATGATTCAGGTTACGTCCTTGGTCAAAAGACATCATTGTTACAAAAAGAAATAGCAATGAAAACCATAAATGAGTAATCAAATAAATAAGATGATGATACTTGTTTTGGTATTTATATATCGTTGAAGATCTGTACGAATATATGGAGAAGGATAAACATAAAAGAAAATGTGAAATAATTTTACGGAAGTAAATGAACTTATTTTATGAAACAAAGAAGCGTAATGAATAAGTATTGAGATATACATATGAGAAAATAACCATTAAATGAATAAAAAATGCAAGACTGATTAAAAATTAAAAGCTAGAATATAGCTACAGAGATATAAAACTTATCATACAAGTTAATGTCCGTAGTTATCATAGTTACATGTTGAATCGATCTAGAGACTTAAGAATATAAATACAGGAGTGTGAGAATAGAAGAATAAGAGTAAAATTTAAGAATGCGCTATTGATATATAAATGTTAAGAAGTAGATATGAAGAAAGTAGTTTGTTGTCATAGACATAGAATTTCAATATATGAATACAATTCAGACAAATATCATCAAAGAATATTCGATATGAACACATCTGAATTTAGTCATTTCTTATCTAGATCCGTACATTACAAATTGACGACATACAGCGATATAACTATTTAATTGATATGTCCTCTAGATTGAAAGGATAGGGTCTTGAAACCGTAAATCACCTGTGTCTGCTGTAACAAGATCTTGGCACCAACGACCATTTTTGTGACACAAATGCCCGTTTCTATGGGCAAAATGACCGTTTCTATGACAGCAGCGATTATAGCTATGACACAATTGACCATTTTATATTAATAAAAAAAACTGGTTTAGCCAAACGCCTTTCCGTTACATTTCAAACCGTATCTTACATTTTCTAGTACCTTCATTATAGCACGCTTATATCTAGATTTGCTTAAAAGGATAGCTCGATGCTATCAATCTAGGGTCAAGTGTATCGATTCTCGATACACGTTACTTGTTTTTATAGGTCAATACTTGAATTCCTGAAAAAATAGTTTATAATTCTTTTCAATAGGTATAACATTTCTTAGAATTTGATATAAGCAAATTTTGTAGCACCTTGTATATAGTATTTCTATTTTCGTTCTCTGAGAAGAAAATAATGAAAAGACGCTATTGTAGACAATGCATTGTTATTTTTGTCATTCTATTATTCCATCATAGGTCATGGAGACAAATGACTAGATTTCGACCAAACAATAATACTCGTGTTGTATATAGTGCTTGGCGCTGTCGATATAATATGTCCTCTGTAAATAACTCATAATTGTAAGGTTATTCTAGCGCTATACAAGGCTATAAAATACAATATACGGCTTTTTTCAATTGAACACTCACTGCATTTTGAAGAGTACGTACTTTCTGTAGGACCAATGCATTTTTCTCTATTTTATTTAATAAATACAAGAATTTGTTCTATGAAACTATTATTCTAAAAATAGAAAAAAAGATATTAGATGACTAATAAACAATATTTTTAATATATCATATTTTGTTTCTTGTAAAAATGATCGACTATTATTATTAATTCTATTCTAGAATATATAATACGTTTTATTGTAAAAAAAAATGGATTCAAATCCATCTAGCAAAAAGCGTTATCATTTTGGAAAAAGTTTGAACAATTTTCTTAAAGGTTACTTAACCACATATGAAACACCAAAATTAGTTTCAATACATAGTTCAAAATATGCTGTTTTACTTCGTATTTTACAGATTATTATTCTTATTTATTCTATAATATATTTACTTATATATGAAAAAGGTTATCAAAAACAAAGTACAACAATTATATCATCAGCAACACTTAAAGTAAAAGGTATCGGCTATATTCATGTGCCAGTAAATCAAACAATAATTATTGATGGAGCAGGTATATTCAAAACAAAACCAAGAAATCATATTGAGAATCGAATCATTATTTTATTTTCCTTAGATTATATTATTCCACCATCGGAAAATAATGCTATATTTATAATGACAAATTTTATTCAAACTGATCAAACACAATCTAAATGTGCTGAAAGTAAACTAGTTAAAAACGCAATATGTACAAATGATAGTGATTGTTTCAATAAACCATTTACACCAAATATGAATGGACGTTGGACAGGTCGATGTTCATTATCATCAGAAAAAGATATTGTCAAAGAAACAACAAATATTACAAAAACTAGAACGGGTTTATGTGAATATGCAGGTAGATCTTTTGTTTTTAGATTGCAAAAACTAGCAAAGAAAGTTTTATATATTAACAAAATAGTTTGATATTTACGAACAAAAACCAATGAGATATTATTTTAGTATTATGTTTTATATTTCTATCATTGAAATAATATCTAATAATGACGTTTAGTATACGACTATCAGTCACGTAAATGACTAATTTACCTAATATTCCTACAGCATATTTTACATGTCAAGATTGTATCTTCGAACGATAAATAATTCTAACCTTATACAATCTTATCATTGTCAAAAATAGGAGTTCTTATAAGATAAATGAAATCAGCATTAGGCGACTTTTCGATCGGTGAGAAAAATGCTCATATCTAGCGGAAAAAAATGTCGTTCGGATGAAAAATGCTTTTTCCTTTTCTTTCTGTGTATACATTAGTATAGAAGACAGATATATGTATATATCGAGGTATTGTTTACATACGATCACAACAAAGGACAAAACGCATATGTTCACAATTTCTTCTATCGCTGGTGTGCATTTAGATTTCTGTTTTCAACGAACTTTTCTATTCCGATAAAGATTCTTTTTTTTTTCTATAACTTATTTTACTTAAATGCATACAAGAAACATTATACAACTATTGAATTAGATAGCGACATATAATAAATATATTTGATGGACAAGAGGACATTTTCTTCTTTCAGCGAACTTTTCTATTCGGTTTAAGATATCTTCATTCCGATACACAGAAGAAATATTTCGATACATTTAAACTAGATAAATTATTCTATTCTACAAAATGTCCGACTACTAAAATTACATACATAATACTATTAGATATATGTAACAAACAATATGATTTTCTTTCCTTCAGCGGACTTTTTTGTTCTGTTCAAGATTTTTCTCCTTGTGTACTAATTCATTTTAACACTTTTCTAACCCATCTCTCCACTCAAAAAGATCATTTTTCTTGTAAGTGGGTCTCATTAATGTAGTTCTAACTAACTCTCTCTTTGGGCTTGTCATAGAGTAAGAAGCATTTTTGACCTGGAAGCCATTTTTCTGCTAGAAATCATCATTTTTGTCACCGATTCCAATGTTGCCCAACCCTCTAAAAAATTTTCTTTCCAGAGTCGTGTTTATGAAGAAATATAAGTGCCGATATTTTGTGCCATAATTTTTACATTATATGTCACTGGTAAGATATATTTTATAGGTTGGTGTCCAGCAGAAAATGATCTTACATTGACAATGCTTGTTAAAGAAACTCTTAATTTTACAATATTTATTAAGAATTTTATTGAATTTCCAGAATTCGGCGTTAAACATAAAAATATGGTTGATAACTTACAACAATGTACTTTTCATGCAAAACATGATACAGATTGTCCGATATTTACTATTGATTATATACTGAATGAAGCTGAAAAAAATATCACTGAACTTAATTTGATGTTACGCTATGGTGGTGTTGTATGTATTAAACTTGATTGGGATTGCAATTTAGATCGAAATATAAAACGATGTAAACCTGAATATTCATTTGCTCGTCTTGATGTACCTTTCTATGAAAACCCATTTTCACGTGGTTTTAATTTTCGTTATGCTTCTTATTGGAAACGTAATCGAAAACATTTTCGTACATTAAGAAAAGCTTTTGGTCTTCGTTTTATAATTACTGTTAGTGGAAAAGCAGGAAAATTTGATTTTATTACATTAACTTTAAATATTGGTTCAGTAGTTGGACTATTTGGCTTAGGAACTATTGTTTGTGATTTTATTCTACTTTATTTATCAAAAAGAGCACGTTTTTATCGTAATCATGTATTTGAAATTGTTCGTATACGAACACGTGCTGATCGTACAGTTAAAATGTCAAAAAGATTTGTTCAACAACATGTTGATGAATCTTCAAATGCTCACTTAAATATTTAATCAGAATTATCATATGAAACATCTGATAATAGTCTAGCATTTTCAGAAGAAACGGTGACCATGGACCGAATTTTTTTATATTAGTCTGCTTCAATCAACATGTTAACAACTTTTTTGAGTAAGATATTTTATATTATAGATAATAACGGTTTTCTTTGTGGAGAATTTTGTTTTTTTTCTTAATTTTTGATGGTCATTTATATATTTTTTTTTCTTGGAAGTAAATTTAAGCTTAACTTATTGAGGCCGAAATTATTATTTAATTGAAAATTGAATTTTCAAACAATCTGTTGTGCGCATACCATTCGAATTGATTACATCAATATTTTATGCATATGATTGTGGAGTTTCTGTGAGTATACTCTTCACTAGTGTAACACTTGCATTGACATGCTCAACCTTGGAAAAATATATGGGAGTAAAATACAGTCTCTTGCCAGTGTAGTGGTAATTCTTATCTTTACTAGTAGACGAAGAAACAGAAGAAAACCTATTCTGAAAAAATTGAATGGTTATCAATCAGTAGAAAACAATAACTTTGTTTGACTAACGTCATTCGAATCCGGACGCAGTAGCGTTATAATTTACCTATCGTCTTCTACAGATCTCATATTTTTTGCTATACATTTAATTAATGAGGGTGTGGGTGGGGTGCGGGGTATTGGTGTGGGTGGATATGGGGTGTGAGTGTAGGTGTGAGGTGTGGGTGCACAGTAATCGCCATAAGTGGCCGTGCCCTCTTTTTGTTGTTCAACAATGACCTTTATTTTATCTTTTTGCTTTGTTTGAACGGACTAGTCGTACTCATCATCTGATATAAATAGGAGCGTTTATCTTCGTTCTGTTATCAATTTATCATTGAATAGAAAATGAACATATTTTTTAAAGAAAAGATGAGAAATAATCTTTCTATAAAGGCAGAGCTATCCACCACGCATGTCAAATGCTGATATTTCACGGTATTTATACAAAGCAGCGAGCCGATTGTAAAATGTGGGCTTAAAAAGTATGAAATAGCTGGTGGCGTAGAAGCTGCACAGAATCCGGTCTATACCGGAAAAACAAAATGTAACGATTCAATCGATGGTAGCTCAACATTTAACCGAACTTGTCGGTCAAATTGCGTTTAGATTATCAAAGAAAGGTATAAAAATTAGTAAAACCACATTAAGAAGAAGATTTAACGAGGCTGGTGTACATTCAATGAAACCGACTTCGAAACCGTTGCTAACAAGTGACGATATTTTAAAAAAGATTCTAGCGGGATATAAAACTCAAAGACTGTAACCAAATTGGAAATGTCTGGGCGTTAATGAAGCTTAGAATAAACAAAGAACCGTCTGTATCGATCAATAATTTCATTAGAAGAATAAAAAAAAGAATGGGGAAACTCAGCTATTGAATTTGTTGAAAAATCAGGTGAATGTGGGTGTGGATGTCAATGTTATCGCGTGTCATGTGCACACCCACATCCCTACCCACTCCTCACATCCACACCCACTCACATCCCTTTTGGTCAAAGTGTGACAGAGATATTCAATTTTTTCTCCATTAAAGGAGCTTTTGGGCCACCAGATAGTGTGAACCACCGATGACTCACATGACCATGAAAGGTTAAAGCTAATGCTTTTTTAACGAAACTCGATATTGTAGAATCATCGACTGTTGTGTTTCATATGATAATGGATTATTTAATACATTAGATGCGCTTATTTTTTCTTGTTCTACAGAAACATATAAATTCAGATTTACCAATCGCTGGCCGAAGTTGATATATTTTCGGTAAGATAGTATGAGCGATATAGAGGCATGAACTACGTTAAATAAGCTGACAAGAAGGATTCATCGTTTCTTTCTTCCAATATTGAATGTTGCAAAGGAAAAAAGCAGTATTTCTGTGTCATGTGCAATTTTCAGGTGTGGAAGAGTCTCGGAGAAGATGACTACCACACATTCTTATAAACAATCTGTGATCTGAGTCAATATGTAAGACAGTATTGAATTTTTGGAAATTGTTATTTGTTGATCATCAACCAGGTTTGAATAGGCCCTGTTTGTCATTTCAACGAAGATCCGAGGTAGGATCCATGCTGAATCCTAGTAGAATCCTACATTCTTAGCTTAGAAAAGAATCTAGGCAGAATCTTCGACAAAGTCTGAGAAGAATTCTATTTAACCTTGAAAAGGGTGTGGGTGTGGGTGTAACTGTCTGGATGGAGATGTGAGTGTGGGTGGGAATGGGTGTGAAAAAGAGAAGACCCACACCCCTACACACACCCACACCCTTTTAATCAATTCAATTTTAAGCAGTTAAACTATAATTTTTTGTCACTTTGTTTTTAATCAAGAGACACCTCAGTTGTTTCCTTCACATTCTGCGGCGCTGGGTATAAAAACAATATTTTTTGTTGCGACGGCGGTGGTAGCGGCGGTACAGTGTACAGGTCTAAATAGTAGCCTATAGAAATATCATATTCGAATTCTTTCTGAATTCAAAGCAAAAAAAGGCATTTCATTTTTATATGAAATGGTGGATCAGAAGGCTTAGGATGAGCAGTTCCTTTTTGTAGTACTGCAGGGTTTGGTGGGTCTAGTGGATCTGTAGCTATTAGCTATACCTTTTTTGAATACGGTGTGGCTTAGTAGATGTAGAAGATCCTCAGCTAATAGCTATAGACTCATCAAGCCTCATCGATATGATGCCCTATCAGGCTTTTAGGAAAATCAGATGAATTTCTGGAAAGCAAATGACTTTTGGCAAAATGACAGTGTGGGTGTGAGTTCTGGTTAAAGACTGTCGATGTGGGGTGTGAATCCTTGTCTTTCTTTCAACCATACACCCCACACCCTAATCTTTCCTCTTTCTAGAGTTTCTCTTATTCACCGATTTGTTATTCAGACATCAATCATGAAAAAGTAGTTTTCACAACATTGTGAAATTATTTTATGTGCTCTCATATAGTTTCTGATCTCATCGATGTACTTTTGATCAACACTAACACTCATACCGAAAGTCATTGCACAACTTTCGTTCGTTACTTTTTTTCCTCTGTAGAAAAGAGAACAGAACTTTTCTTTCTTTGCTGCACACACACGGCATTCATACAAATATACAAAAGCAACACATTTTTATTAATTCATCTCCATTCGCCTTTTGCTCATGGAATCACTACCGAATGAGCTCTACCTATTTATTTTTCGCTATTTACACAAATTCGATCTAATCTATTCATTTGCAAATGTCAATTACAGATTTCAACAAATTATTGAACCTTACCTCTACGAAATCGATCTAGCAGTTAATGACAGTTTTTCACTTCAATATAAGTACTTTCATCTATTCAAGGAACATATTCTTCCACTAAACGGAAAAAATATTCACTCACTTAAAATTAACCGTTATCGACAAATTTGATTACTTGAACCTCATATCAATCGATTCACAAACCTAGAATCACTTAATATTAATTGCGAAATAGGGAAAAAATGTAACTTTCTACAAAAAGCTCTAGCATCATTATCATCTTTATCGAAGCTTTCAATTTGTTCAAATGCTCCCAATGACATACTTAAAGTTATTTATTCACATAAACCAAACCATTTGAATACACTCATTTTGTGTTATTGGAAGGGTTTAGAAACTCTTGATGATGTTATTTTACAAATGCCCTACATCAAACATTTCTTTGTAATTGTACAATCGATTGAAATACTTGTAGAGTTGTTCAAAATCATGCCGAATCTTGAAGAACTGTGTCTATCAGTGATAGAGTTCAATGGTTTAGAAACACTGTCACCTATACTAGAGATTCCATCAACTCTGAATAAATTGCACTTAGAAATTGGAAGTTATGACTATTATAACTGGCAGAAGCCATATAATTCCCAATTAAAACAAATAAAGCAATTCATCAACTTATTCCAAAGTCAAATTCGATCATTGACACTTGTTGCTATCAACGTTGACGATACAGACTTTTCCAAATTTGACAAATTTGACAAATTTCAAAGTCTTGTGTCAAGAGGCGACCACTTTATTCGCCTTGAAAATTTTGAATATCACTTTAATACCATTCATCATCCTGACTACCCTCACTTTCCCAACGTCGAACAACTTTCAGATTCCACTTACTCAATCTATACTCTACCTAAGCCTCTTCCGTTTGACAATGGGTCAAAGAGAACAATATTTGAATCCAGTCTTCATAAAGATTCCAGTCTACAAGAGCGCTTGAATTGTAAAACACTGAAAATTGATAGCAACGGCGGACAACCACCGACTAAATTTGAATTAAAACGTGATTTAAAATTTGTAAATCTTCAGAAAATAGTCTATGAAGATCCAATTGATGATTTTCCACCAGAAACATGTGAATATCTTGCAAAAATTATCAATCTCTCACCTAATTTAATTGAATTCAAATTACAAATTCAGTGGACGCACACAAGAGAAGTGATTCAACGAATTCATGAAGTGTTTGGCCAGCAGAATGGAGAACGGATCAAATACTTTAACATGCCGATTTGTTCTGTGGACACTGAAACAAGTTATCCTTTTCCCGAATTATTTTCTCAGATATCCTCCATCTTCCCGAATTTAAGAGAACTCGAAGTGTACGTAGAACAGAAAAAACTGAATGACTGTTACAAATCAATTACTGGACTCATAGAAGAAATGAGAGAAAAATTTAGCAAGTTAGTTCATCTGACACTAAGAATGTGGCTTAGGGACGAATGTGATCGAAATGGATTTGAAGTTTATAAAGCGAACTTAAATGAACTGAGCAACTCATTGTGTTATTCAGCCATCAATAGTCATTCTACTTTTTATTATCTAAATATTTGGCTGTAACTCACTACTTCGTAAGTGTAGAGTTAATGAATGCTATTTTGAATAAACAATGTGTAAGTGTCGTCCACTAAATCCCTTGATTTTAAAGTCTGTCAAAATCTGCCCAGTGACTCGAAATTCTCGCTTCGCTCTCATTTTTCGCGTCCAAGGGTGCCATTCAAGTTCTATCGCTATTTTTCATGGTTTAGCTTTCTGTCTGTGCATTTATCCTTCGGTTACGCGTGACGAAGCACAAACACACAGACGCATCTGTATGTTTGTGTCCCCGTCACGCACCTATGTGTTTGATTTCTGTCACATGAAAATGCAATGCTGTCTTGTGGAGTTTAGCTACTAGTATCTTGTTCATGAACAGTCACACCTACATCCTTTACGAGCCAAAAAACCGTATGTCCTCCTGCTTATACGAAAGCTTCCCACTATGCCGCACATGATAGTTAATGGACGTAAGGTACGGTGAAGGTTATGTATTGCAAAATATCTTCTTTTTACCGTGAACCATATCAATTCAACATTTCGCTTACTTACATGCTCCCATCATTGCATCCATATCAAACTAGATCTTAATACTGCTAGAAGTACCTTGAGATGTCTCTTCACGAACATTAGTGCTCTAGATAGAACCTACTATTCAACTCTTGATTCTAGCCAGCTATTGATATTCTGTAAAACTCACGTGAGGGAGCACAGAAAGTTGAACATTCCCTCATTAAAATGTACTTATAGGTGAAATGTCTTGAAATTATCATGAACAATGCGAAAACGAGATATGTTTGAAATAAATGAGTTTTTTTTTAATGTTATATAATCAGTTCATAGGGTTGCAGATAAGTTTTGATTAGACGAATCAATAGTTCTTTTTTGAACACTGTAGTTTTTGAGAAATAGGTATAAACATTGACGCTAACATAATATGCTCAAGTAATCAATGTTAAAATGTTCGAAATTAGCAAGATACAGTCTTGTAAGTGTCTGGCGACTGTTTCTTGATACGATAAGAAGCAAGGCATTGCAAGAAGACACCACATACAATAAACAGACCGCCAATATTCATCACGATTCGAGAGTCTCTAGAATTTGGTTGCTTCCATTGAACGCGATTTGGCTTACGTAAATCATACCAACATGAATGTGTGCTATTGATCTAAAAAGTAAACAACCGATGGTTCTTATGTTTCATAAATATTAAAAAAATTCTCTTTTTCATTCTCTAGTTCGTGTATGTGTCAATAATTTATAGGGCTTAGTGTGAATATTCCTAATTCTCATTAACCCATTTCTGCTGAGAAAATTGAACTTTCAAAAGTAGTGAGTGTTGTTTATGTTCTTTAAAGTTAGAATAGCGTTCATAAAATACAACATATTGTATCTGTTCGCGCATAAGAAAATCTGAACACTGTTTTTTCAAAGCAGTCAGCAGGTTTCTTATCAGAAGCCTTCTTCATTTCATAGAGAATGACTCAATAATATCTGACATTACTATTCTATGTTACGAGATGAATCAAAACGAGAGTTTCTAGAGCTAAATCTATTTTACTCCATGATTTTACAAATGAGTCGTTATGCATAACACTATTTTCCATTAGTAAATCTAGTATTTACCTTATATTCGCCTATATTGTTCATAGCGTCGTCTCGATATCGATATTTTATACCTTCGATGGTGGCATTGATTGTTGTTTTTATTATGTGTTGCACTTCCCACATGACACAATAGCAGTCAGATCTTGAAGAGTGGTTTGGTCTGCATATGTCTTTTTTATAACCAATTGTTAAGACGTGACAATTATTTTGCTTATAATATTCTTCTCTCGGAAATATAAAATAGAGAGTCATCCCAAAAATTATACCAAGCATACCCAAACAGAATAAAAACCTACCAAGACTGTATAGGTTACCAGTGTCCCACTCGTCGGACTCTTTCGTATCCATGTCGAGTAAGAATTAAAAAAAAAGTAAAACTTTTCAGTTCCATTGCTTTTTCTTTCTCTTTTGCGTGTCACACTCCAAACGTAGACATCAATAGTCAATTACAGCACGCTGTGAAGTTGTTCGATGTTTACAATGCGTATTGTTTGAAAGAAATTGATGAAAACGAAACAGCCTTCATTTTGTATAAGAGTTGAATTTTGAGGTCATACATTAACAATCCCGCCTATGAAGCAAATTTTTTTCTTTTCAAATGCTCTTGGCAACAAAACCATTCATTCTGTTAATATGCATCAATGTCACAAATCCTGTCAATATCAATGAATAATCAAAGACGCAAGACGACAAAAAAATCTTTGTGCAAAGCAGTGTTTCAACGTCTACTTTTAGTAGGAAAAAAAGACTTTTGTTTACGTTTCGATGCCTCGTCATTGATTTCCATGTATTTTTATTCTCCAATAGATGCTATTTAAAAGATCCATTGAATGCTTTTACTTTGTCTGCTTTTAATGAGTTTATTGGCCATGCATGTAAACTTGTTTTTTTTTCTGAAAACCAAACGAGTTTGTTTTACATATGCATTACTAGGTACTATTTGTAATATGGTTTTTCCAAAAAACAAGTTACTTTACAAAAGAGTTGAATGAGTGCTTGCCTTTGTATTTTGAATAAAAACCAAGGGAGAAAAAGCGATACTTCATCTACTCCCATACTTTTGGAAGTACAATGGGAGTGCAGTGGGAGTACGATGGGAGTATACTGGGAGTACGATGGAAGTATGATGGGAGTATGATGGGAGTACGGTGGGAGTACGGTGGGAGTACGATGGGAGTACAGCGGAAGTACGGTGGGAGTACAATGGGAGTACGGTGGGAGTACATTGGAAGTACGATGGGAGTACGGTAGGAGTACAATGGAAGTACAATGGGAGTACGATGGAAGTACACAGAAGTATGATGAAAGTACAAGAGAAGTATAATAACAGTACATAGAAGTACCCTGAAATATGAGCAGCTGCAAGATATCAAAGCAATGGTCTTCGTGAAAGATGAAACTATTTAAAATTAAGATATATAATAATACATTGGATAAAAATTTTTGAAACAGAACACTTTATGAAATTACAAATTTTTCTAGTTTGTATTTTACCAATAGCACTTATGATTGCTACAACTCATCGTGTATCTGAAAACAACAACAATGTAGTATAGTCTTGTTTTAAGCAATATATTCCATGATAAATTTTTGAAAATGGTAATTTATCCGTTTTTATTCTACCCATATTCTATCAAATAATAAAAATTACTTGAGATTAAAACTTCAATAAACGTTAACTCACAGCAAAAGAATCAACCAAAGAACTCGATTTGTTCATTAAAAAAATCATATCAATATTAGTCAAATACAAATAATTTGAAATAACATTCTCAGCTAATTCCCAGTATCTTTCTATTTTATGTTGTCAAAAGTCAAATTCATTGTTTTTGCGAATCCTAAGATTTTGACGTTTGACTAAATTATTAAGGCATTACCATATCAAATATTATATCACATAGATAAAGGAGCAAGTATTAGATTGATACGCAATTAGATGTTCCTGCTATATATACAAAATATAGAAGAAACGACTTCGGATGTTGGTGTGGGTGTGGGTTTAAAATGAAAGAAGATCCACATCTCATACCTACACTCCACCCATACCCACAACGTTCATATTCTGTATATAGATAGTTGTTGATGTATACTACAACTTTTGTAACAGGACCAAGTCAAGATTCCGTAAGATGAGAGCCGCGCATCGAGTTTTCAATCACTCCTTGAAATTCCATGTATTTTACATTAGGTGATCAAATTAGGAACTTGAAATAGCTTGCGTGATCGAATTAAGAAAAGTTCCCTAATTTGATCACCAACATCTTATTGTAAGAAGAAAAACTCAATGAAAATTACACCTCACAATAATAAAAAATATATAGATATATAGATTTTGAGTTGAGGAATCGAATGGTGTAATTTATTTTGCAATTAAAGACACTTTTCATGTCGAAACAACTTTTGTCCCGAAGTTTCCTATCGAAATAGCTGCAATGATTGAATTAGGAATTGAGCAGAACGGAAAAAAAATTGAGTAGGTCTCTTTCTAACGACTACTGTTCATTGAACAATAATTTTTTTTGAAAAAAAATTGGTAGAAAGATAGAGAAATATTTTTTCTATCCCGAAAACTAAAAAGTACTTCGAACGGATGCTGGGTAAAGAAGTTATGAGTTTTTTTCTAAAAAGAAAAAAATTCGTGATCAAATTAGGGTTAAGCACTCTATCTTCTAAAAAATGTATTAGTAGAGTTTATATAGAATTTACATAATATTTCATTGTTCATCCATACTGACAAATAAGTATTAAATTGGATGAAATATTTGGAGAGATGTGAAAGTGAGTTTTAAGCGGCTGCAAATCGGTCATCAAATATTATCTGTACTTGTTCATACTCATATAAAGCTAAGACTTGTATTTACTTGAGCAACAAAAATATTGAAATGAGCAGTAATTTAAACACAATTTGGCAGTAATATGTGAGCAGTAAGAAAGCTTTATTTGAGCAATATTATAATATTAAATGAGCTGTATTATAATATTAAAAGAGCAATAGATAGTTTTTCATGTAACAATATTATTTTCGTATTCGAGCAGTAAAAAAAGAGAAAAACTGCACTATTATGTCTGTGATTGGCAAGAAACAAGAGGAATAAAATATATATAACTGATCATCGTACGAATAGTATATTTGCTTTCAATGGTCTGTCTCTTTTTCTTTTCGAACAAATTTTCACTATTTTGCCTTAGGTAGAGGTTTTCAACGCTGTAATATAGTCAAGATACCAATTTTCGCATATCTGTCAAGCACGAGAAGACCCTTAAAGATTGCAAAACCGAGGTGAATGACACTAACTATATAAGGACAGTGGGATTACAGATTAGAATCTTCTCTCATTACTAAATATCGACGTCACATAAAACATTGCCAGACCTTCATAGATCCCGCGCGATCCTATGCACTCTGCCAGACTCTTGTAGGTCCTTTGGATCCCGGTGGATATTGTAAACACTGCTAGATTCTGTAGATCCTGCTAGACTCTGTTGACCCTTCTAGACCATGCTCGATCGTGCTAGACCCTTGGAAACTATCGAGACTCTACTAAACCCTGTGAGATCCTGCTAGACACTGTAGACCCTTTAAGACCATGCTCGGTCCTGCTAAACTCTGTAGACCCTGTTAAAATCTGCTAGACTCTAGTAAATCTCAGATCCTGTAGAACCTATCCATTTACATAATTAAATAGCGAGTTATTTTGTACTTCAGTTTCGCCATAAACTCTAAGGACGAGAAAACCCTTACCATTGTAAGTAAACAAATTTTTATTGCTCTTTTTATATACATTTTATGTTCTGCTCGGATTTATTACTGCTCATTTCTTCTAATTATTCCTCATTTAGTATAATTATCGCTAAGTCATAATATAAATTTCTTGTACAATATATGTATTGCTGATAAAAAATCTTACTGCTCATTCAGTATATTTTATTGCTCAATTTGATTACTACTCATTTCAATTTTTTTATTGCTCATTTAAATACAAGTCTAAAGCTAATACTGTTACAAGCACATAATGAGATGCTATTCATAAGAAACAATTTAAAAATGATTGATTACTTCGAAAACTCTACTACTGAATATTTAAAATTAATGGCAAAATATTGTATAAGAACTTGTTTTCATCTAACAATCGAATCTTATGAAATAAATTTTTTTAAATAGAAAAACTGTCACTACAGCTACTCCGAAGTCATATATATTAAAGGGTTTTGTATTATTCAAATGCAAAATAATCTTTCTTTAAAATTATTCTAACATCTGTTTATTATATTTCAGGACTGCGATTAGTTCAATCAGTGTCAACAGCCAATGTACATAAATACTTTTCTGTTTATATACGTAATAAAACACTGTTTTTGCATAAAGCTACAGCAAGCTGGTGCATGCAAGAAAGGCAAGCACACTTGTTGTCTGATCGTCTTCAACGAGTGCAATTTAAAGAAACTTAGATTTTTTTATGTTATATGTTTATTTATATCTGAGACTTTAATCATATGTGTTATTTATTTTTCTATTACAAAGAATTTTATTGTTGTATTCATTTTTTTTATTAGTAATATTATTAAATAGCAATTTTTTCATTGATTAAGAATGTAGGTGATAAATTTGGCTCTTAGAAATAAAGTTATATACATATAAGAAATGGTTTATAGATACTACATAGTCTGTTTGATTTTATTTATATAAACTTCGAAACAGTCGCGTTGTCTTTTTTTCTCGTACCAATCCAAGTTTCACTATGGAGAATTGCAACTGCAGGCTTTTTTCTACAAACTGTGGATGAATCAATAAGAAAATATGAATGATTTAAGAAAAAAAATTAAATGAATGTTCTTCATATATATTACGTTTCATTCGACGAGATTCACTTGTTGAAAACAGTAACTATTTTCACGACAGCACTCTTATAAGCATGCGTATGAAACAAAGAAGCTAGTTTTCATCATATTAAGGTACTCTTTTTACGATGCTATAATGAATTCCCAGCAACTCACATTCATTATTACAAGTTGTACGGATGCAGCTGCAAAAAATAATTTTTAGAAATACATGGATTTTACTTTCATCTGAAATTTTTCTAAGTAGCGCATGGAAACGCTATGTTTCATCTGTTAAAATATAGTTAAGGTGTAGTAAAGACAGATGCTATAAAGCAAAATCAAATGGATTCGGAAGAAGTACAACGGGAGTACGGTGGGAGTACAGTGGGAGTTCAATGGGAGTACAGTGGGAGTACAGTGGGAGTACAGTGGGAGTACGATGGGAGTACGGCGGAAGCACGGTAGGAGTACAATGGAAGTACGATGGGAGTACAATGGGAGTACGGTGGAAGTATGGTGGGAGTACAGTGGGAGTACAATGGGAGTACGGTGGGAGTACAATGGGAGTACGGTGGGAGTATGGTGGGAGTAAGCACTCTGAAAATTTCGCTTTTTCCCCCTTGATAAAAACACTTTCTATGAAATAAACAGCTGCTAATATGTAGACTTTACCTTCTGCATCTGCTTAAAGTACTTTTGTTTCAGTTTTGTTGAACATGATTCAATATTTCTTTACCAAGTTTTGAATTTGGACTGAATAAAACTGAAAATTAATAATCAGAAATATGAAAAATTATATGGTATGGGTGTGGATGTGTGTCCGTCTCGCTTAACCTCATGCATACTCACATCAACACATATATACCAACACTCACATCCACCCTATTTAGCATGGATTCGTATAACAAGTTTCTTTTTCTGTTACTAAATTAAGTCAAGGGTTTTTGAGTTAGTAAAGTTCGTATTAAGATATGATTTTTAATTTCTATATTCATGATTGTGATCGGAACATAAGACTTGAAATCTTATTGCAAATAAATTAGTTTGTGAAAGGATGTGTGCTATTTGAGTTTCTCTATTAGTAGTCTTAAAAATCATCTTCATCTTAAAGTTTCTCAGAAAAATGTCATTCGACCTTTTGTTTTTATTAATTCAATATGTTTGGGTCATGTTCACCTTTCGTACAACAAAATCTACTCAAGAAAATAAATGATTGCATAAGTTCACTTCAAGTACAATTATCGATAGAATTTATGCGGAGTGTGGGTGTAAGTGTTACTCTTCTTATCATTTACATCCACACCCACACCCCACATCCAATTTGTCCCGAGTATCGAGCAATATCTCAGGTGGTTTGAAAACAACGTTACGGATTCTATTCCTCTTATACCCAAAGATGAACTCGATATATTTTCTTCGTTTCCTCCGACGTTTCTATGAAACAAAAATGATTTCTAAGAGTCTACGAGTATGCTTAGCCCGACCCCTCCCAATATGTGTACCTCTCCATTTAAACCCGTACGTTCGGATAGCCTTCTCATACTATTAAGCTCGATCGTGTTACTTGATTCTCACATTCATTTCCTCTTCGTCCTCGTCAACCTCAGTGCATCCTAACATAATGTTTCTTCCTACCATAGAGTTGTTGATTTGTTTCGCTTTGTTTTATCACGCTCTTTCGTTCCCCCCTTCTTTCTGTTTCTTGTCTCTCTTTTGTCTTTGTTTTCTTTTCTTATTCCTGACTCTCCTTTTCTTGTTGGCCCCTACATCTTTCCCTTTAGCACCTCTTTCTACTTTCATGAATAATGTCTTAAAAGGTCTACGGGCATTAATTATATACTCAACCAAGCATAATAATAATAATAAAAAAACTATTCTTTTTCTTTTTTCTCAAGATTGTAATTTACCAGCAAATCCTTTTCCCCTTTGTATGTCAATTTTACAACAAAGAAAACAATAGTTACACAAGTACTTTTCTGTCGTTTACTTTTCATAGATTTTTATGAAGTGAAGTTTAGTACGAACAATTACAAATTCTTGAAAGAAAATTCGATGATCATTCAATTATATTCGTCTTTGATTTCTACAATATGATAAACATACGATATATTTCCATTATTGCAGCCGCTATATCATTTATCTTCATCGTACTAACTATCAATACTTTGCAGTTTTTTTTAAAATGACTATCATCTAAGAGTTTTAAATCTGAATAACGTTTCATGCTACCACTGGTGTATCTTTAGCTAATGTTCATGATTAGATCAATCCCTTATTCCACATCAACCAAATATTTTTATCATCATCATTGAAAATCATAACCAATCGATTCCTATATTCAACAAAACAACAAATATTATTTTTCTAAATCCTGAAGGACAATCTAAGAGTATTTTTCGTTCAAAGAATCCAAGAATCATTGCTTATCTTCTTGCTATTAAACAGGGTGCTCGTTTTATTTATGAATTTAGTACAAATATTTCGTTTCATTATTATCAAAATATTCAACATTTAACTTTTAGGCGAGAGTGATCACCATTTATTAATATTTATCCAACATTTACTGCTAATTTTACTCACTCTTCACCTGATCTACTAAAAGATGAACTCTTGAGCATCACAGAAGATGGTTGGAGTTCAATAAGAATAATTGATCCATATCAAGAAACTATTTATTCATCTACTTATTCAACAACAAATTTTGATCTATGATGATACACAAGTATCATTAGTTAATCATCCACCTGTTGCTGTTGAACCGTTCATCTTTGCACCATTTTCAAGTCAAAATATTCTTTTCACTTATGATGCATTAAAGCACATAAAATAAAGATGACGATGACAATAAATGATAAAAAAAGATGAAAAAGAGGATGCAAATGTTGAAAAACTTGTTCGATTGTTGAGCACATGAAAATCAACAGAAAACGACATTAGTTGAACGAATTGAACAATTCATAAATGATATGATTCAAAAAAAATTTTGTGACACGAAAGAATGACAAGCGGTAAAAGATTGGATCGATGATTTGAAAAAAATAAACTATGTATTTTCATCGATTAAGAATAACATGGTACAATCAGTAACATAATTTGTTTAAGTTGAATATAACTTTAAATTTAATTGTTGAATTTTTAGAGTTCATCTGGAACACTTCGTCGTCATGGAATAGCTGTTGGTATGATTGGTATTATTGAATGTGTTGAAGAAGCATGAAAACCAACCATTGATGCAATTCGAACACACGTCAATGGTGAAATTGATATATTTATGTATTTATCATTTACTGAGTCATTCGGTGCTCAAATGCCAAGTGTTTCTTTACATATTCGTCTCGTTAAAGCATTACGTTATACAAATTTTACAGTAAAAATTTTATTTGAAAATATTCCAAAGCTTGATCCTCATTTTTCACTGAATTGTACAACCAATGCTAGTGTTGACCAACCTGGATTTAAAATTTTAAGATATTATCAACAATTATTTGCTTTAAGTAATTGTTTTTCTCTCGTTCGTGATTATGAAAAGAGATAAAATATTAAGTATGACATTATGGTAAGATCAAGAGCTGACATAAAATTTCTTCGAATCCCATCAACATTTGATTGACAATCACCATTCAATATAAATACTACAATGATTTAACTACCTAATCGTTATAGTTCAAAAGTAGACGATGATTTTGCTATTGGTCCAATCGATTTAATAGAGGTTTATATTAATCGATATTATTCATTTCAAGAATGTTTAACTCGTGATTTACACCCTGAACGATATCTTTACTTTTATTTGAATTATCGAAAGTGAAGATGATGATTGATGAAAAAAACCATAGTAGGATACGTACCTTATTCACCAAAACATTGACATTGACACCAATACATTTGTTGGAGTATATTTAACAACTGTTCCCTTTTCGAGTTTTTTGTATATGTTGAGGACTTAATTGGAAGGTGTGGGTGTGTGAATATAGTGCAGGTTTCAAGTCTTCACTGAACTCACTCACCCACGCACTTGCACCCATATCCATACCTTCTGTATGGTTCATCAACAACAGTTTCATCCCAAGCTGTTTATGGTTTACTCTATCGTATAAATCATTGCCGTAGCGCATATTTAGCTATTCTACATATTGTGCAAGATTTTTATCTTATAATCATTCAACCAAATCTGTAAGTGTTCAAGAAACCTTTCGACAAAATAAGTTTTCTTGCTCATTTGATTATATTTTTTTGTGTAGGTTGGTGAAATTTTCATGTAGGGCATGTATCATTATTATGATAGAATACAAATCTTGTGCGATCTGATGCTTATGTTTTTCTATTCGTTATTGCCATTTATCAATCAACTTTCTTGTTAATAAACTAAAGACATCACTAATATAAATGGATACTTATGAAGATACAGTCACCATGGGATCATCTTCTCTGATAGGTGTAAAAGATTTTTCACAATAGAGAATTTCTAGTATTTCATGAGACCATTTGATTGTATTATATCACAAATAGTTAGTATCACGTTGTAGTGTTTTTTTTTTCTGTTTAGATAACGCATTGTATTCCTCTTCTTTCTTTTTGTAGGAGAATATTAAATGCGTGTCCTACTTCTGTTTTTTTTTCAATTATTTTTACATAAGGAAGAAACAGAAGAAAAACGTTTCCAAAATTGATATGAAAGCATTTTAGTTCATGTATATTATGTTTGGGTATCTCAGACTGAAAAGTCAGTGAAATATGAATGTTGGTGATGTATCAGATTTAGAATGAAAACAACAATCGATCTATTGGATTTTGATATATGAAATAGGTGAAATCTCGAAAATAGAGCATTTCGCTGTCGAGCAACAATCATGTGCGATGTGTTGAAGTAGCAATTTTCTGGTTTTAGCACAAACTGAATATTTGGGTCTTTAGAGATTTGCACAAATACAAATTCAAAATGTATTCTGGTGCAATGATCACTTTAATAAACTCCAAATGTGGGAATTCCTTTCGTCAAAGTCATCTTTCCAATGGCGATCATGATCATTTTTAACAACATTCAGATGTCAGGAATTCTGATCAAAATATATCTTCATGCTTCTCCCCTGATAAATACAAAATACAGTTGTCTATGCCTTGATATCCATACATGGTGCTATCAAATACTACCATGCACTGTTATGTACTCTGTGTATTTTATGCAAGTACGCTCATTACATTGAGTATGCCATTGTAGAATCTAGTATTACAAACTTAGTACTCTGCAGCTAAATTTACTCTCATAAATTCATTTTGAATAAAACTATGTATTAGGTATTGGTGTGGATGAGCAGGAGACCATCACCCACCTTTATGCACAGCGGTCCCGCTGCAACTTGTGGCAACCTATGTTTCAGTCTCGTACTAGGATCATACATACGGTAGTTATCTTGTGTAACAACAATAACATCAAAGTATTGGTATTTTTACCCGTGTCTCTCTTCCTTGCTTCGAAACGTGCGGTTGTTTTCTTTTCTTTCCTTTCATCCCCTTAGTTATAATGGAACAGAAAGAAAGAAAATTTGGAAGACGTCTCGAATGCATTTAAAAAGAACATACGCGAAGTTTCGTATAAAATGTAGATGAAAAACGTTTTATGTATGTATGGTTACTTCAACGAATTTGCTGTATCGTTGCATTTATCATACTGCATTTATTTCTCAGGTTTTTGTTTAAACAAAAAAATACACAACCACGATGAAGATTCGTGACACACAGTCAATAAATAAGTCGGTATAAAGGCAAAAGGGTGTGGGTGTGTGCTTCTTGTAAACGACACTCACACCCACCGATTTATTTCAGAGAAGCGAAAAAAAAATCTCAAATGTTTATTAATGTTTTCTAGAATAAGAGAAGTTCGCATGTAATAACAATTATTAATATGAAAATATATTTATGGAGGGAAAAGTTTTTTTTAACTCAATGGTGAACAATTCAAAAATCTACATTGTAAAAAATTCCATCTATCTTGTAAAACGGTTCACACGTCTAATGTCTAGTTTAGTTATATATTAGACACGAAATGCATCTTTTTTTTGAACACCTACATACTATAGATAGTAATGTGTCTTAATGTGCAGGAAACTCCATTAGCGCTCTCTTTCATTTCTCATATCAATACATGAAATATTGATCGCTACAGTTGACCAAATATTTGTGTCTATTTACTCTCTTTGTTTTTGTTTACTATTATATATCATACACAATCGTACTTGACATGTTAGAATTATTTAGTATTTTATTTTCTAGATACAGAATACTTTTCTTGGTAGCGTCTAGTTGAAGTTTATTTGAGTTGTTAATACTGTTGGTTGTATGTATGTTTTTTCAGTCTTCTACCGTTTTCGATGTTCGTTTTTCTAGAAATTTCGATTGTTCTCATGCAATTAACAGATTCGTCTTTTTCTAGCAGTAGAAGGTAAACCGAACATAAGTGAGCAACACATTCGATTCTACTTTCTAATTAATTTTCTTTTCTGTGGATTCATTGTTTTTCACGTCATTATTTTATGTCAATATTTCTTGGTACAAATTAAGTATTGTTATTCTTATCATATATTAATTTATTTCGCATTATCTTTCATATTTGCTGGTGACCTGCTGGTTATATTGATTTTCTAACTAAGCTAGATGACACTTTTGTTCTTGTATTTGTTTTTTTTCTATGCTTTTTCGAACCAGGAAGGTATTTGGAACTTGGCCTTTAGTTTTGCTTGCGAAGGACAAATGGCATCATTCGAGATGATTGAATTTTTGGACGGTGTTACCAAGAGATGAACGACCAGCAAACCCGTCACTACTCTGGACATTTTGATCCAGTTTATGGATAAAGTCCACACCCCACCCTGTTCAACTTGATTGCGATCAAGACCAATTTTTTTTCTATCATTCTGATGATAAACGTTATGGTATTTGCGATTTACGTACATTATCATCATCAAAGAAGAGATTCAAGGGTGTTCGATTGCACCAACTGGAACAAGAAACAATCAATAAACGAATAGAAATGTTCAATATGAATAATGCCGCATTTGCCATCGCAACATCATCTAAAACAAATCAAAAGAAATCCAAAAAAGACATAATTGAAGATCCAAGATCATCGGAAGCACTGTAATGGCTGCGTCAATTTTAGAAATCATCGACCAAAAAACAACATAAATAGATTCAGTAAATATTGACCAGTTGTCTTCTTATCTATACTAAACTAGAAAAAAATATTATATCGATATCGATATCGACTTCACACGTTGCAACCAATTTATTTCATTTTAGAATCTACGACAGAAAGCAGCATCATCCTCAAAGAAAAAACTAATCAACAGAACATCATAACCAAATTATTCTTGAAATCGATCGATGTACGATTATCCACGACGAGAATGAGGAAGATGATGACAATGAAGAAGAGAAGAGAAAAAAACAATGAGCCATAGGCTATTTTAACATCTTCAGTGATACGCGTTCCATCGATCATTACTAAACAACCAGATACAACAAAAACAATAACACCTTTTGAACAATCTCTGATTGAAGAACTTCGTGCAACCAACAATAAATTAGATCTACTAGCCAAAAAGTTCAATCGAATTTAAGATCAATCGGTAGTGACCTACGAAATGGCTTCTGAAACGCGTGTCACTCATGGTCTTCGTTCACTTGGAATGAATTCGATCGATGGATTATCGAGAGAGTTTTACCACGTGCATGATTATCAATCCGCTTTGATCTCTCTTGCGTATGAATTGAAAAAAAATTATCTTCATCGATGGGCTCCTTACAATCGTTACGTTGATATTTCTCTCCGTCCTCAAATGATAGAAATCAATTTAATGGGTAAGTTCGAGCATTGTTATTTTCTTTAACGAACCTTGAGAGAGAGCAGCAAAAAAAGAAATTCATATTCAGAGCAAACCTTTTCATTTGAGAAGAGTTGAAATGATTTTTTATTTTTTTTACTCTTACAACGGAGGTATGTGTATTGTTGCGCGAAAAAGGGGCACATGTTCGGGTCAAATGAAAGCTCTCAACACCAAACTAACAAGGTTAAAATATTAGCGGCCGTTGGGTTGCCTAGAGGGAGATATTTAACTTTGAAGTGTAGGTGTAAAAATGAATCAGGAAAGGTTTTCTCCACTATTATATGGACAAAACATAGTGTTGTTCGGGGCGATTACGGGGTTTGTAGGGACCCTCTTTCATATGGCCCGAACAACACTATGTTCTGTTCTTACAATAGTAGGGTGAGTTTTTTCTGTAGGTCATGGAAACGGCATTTTCTATCAATCACTAGAAAAATTCTCTCCGCTATTATAAGGACAAAACATAGTGTTGTTCGGGCCATATGAAAGAGGGACCCTACAAACCCTATAATCGGCTCGAACAACACTATGTTTTGTCCTTATAATAGTGGAGAAAACCATTCCTGATTCATTTTTACACCTACACTTAAAAGTTAAATATCTCCCTCTAGGCAACCCAACGGCCGCTAATATTTTAACCTTGTTAGTTTGGTGTTGAGAGCTTTCATTTGACCCGAACATGTGCCACTTTTTCGCTCAACAATACACACACCTCCATTGTTAGTAATAAGTCGATAACGAGTTCTATCTTTGCTCATTTTTCCTTCTATTGTTCTCTACTCAAATGTCTTCATCCATTCATACCTATTCAAAATTTTTATATATTAGGTTTTGGTTGTTTACCAAATCGTTCTGGAAATTTGTCCTCTACTACTCGTTCTACTTCACTGTTATCGCTTCGACATTCATCGTGTAACTTTAACTCATCTGCTTGAAACAAGAACAAACAGAAGTTCATTTCGTATTCTCACGGAGTCGTTGTCGAAGCAACAATGTCTTCAGTTAAATTTGATGTTCGATATCTACCAACTGTTTCACAAGCCAATAATGAACGTAACTGTTATTTTCTGTTCTAAACAGGTCATAATAAGATATTTCCTCGAAGGGTGTGGATGTGGGTGTGGAGTGTGGGGTGTGGGTGTGGGTGTCGGGTGTGGGTGTGGGTGGGTGGGTGTGGATGTGGGTGTGGGGTGTTGGTGTGGGTGTGGGTGTGGATGTGGGTGTGAGTGTGGGTGTGGGTGTGAGTGTGGGTGTGGGTGGGTGTGGGTATGGG
>CAJNOP010000695.1:59916-108087 GCA_905250075.1 Rotaria sp. Silwood1 | reverse complement strand
TGTGTGGTGGGTGTGGGGTGTGGGTGGAGTGTGGGTGGGGTGTGGGTGTGGGTGTGGGTGGGTACGAGTGTGGCTGTAGATGCTTACCGACATCCACACCCACACCTACACACCCCACCCTTATAGTAAAACTTTTTCTCAGAGTTAAGATGGTATTGTCTTTAATATGTATCAGTTTAGAATCACTATGGATTGAAATCGCAAAAGTGTATGTTCTAAACGGACAAAATATTTTGATTTTGTATCATACCGTTCCATATATCTCTGTCACACTGGATCAAACGATAAAATGGTGGAACAATTACAAACAACTATTGATCTTCAGAAATGACTCTATAATTATACAATTCAGCATTTAATAGTTTTTATTTTTCTTTGAGAAAACCTTTTATAATGAATATATTTGAATCTTTACTTTCCTATCCTTTATTCGTGTCTGAAAAAAATTCCATTATCAATTTAAGTACGTAATACGAGATGGCTGAACAATACTAATAGTAGATATAATTAGAATTACTTCAATAGATTGCTATATTTCCATATCAAACTCAACAAGATGATGAATTATGTTTTCCAGCTGATGCTGTTTTAGAAACCAACAAATACTAGTAGATGGTTTAAAACTCGTCTCAGTGATCAAGTTGGTTTGATTCCATCGACTTATGTACAAGGAATTGATACTCACATAATTAATGTTAGTGAAACTTTACTTTCTTCAGAATAAGATTTTTCTCTATTTTCTAGAACAATAATGATTATCATATTTAAACATCATCTACGTTTCATTTTTTCTTTTTGTTTAAATATCTTTTAAATTGATTTAGCTTGATATTTAAAAAAAAATCTGTAAAAGTACGTGAAAAACAACATCAAACAAATGAAGATTCACAATGATAATTATTAATTAATATTCAACAATAAGAAAAAGTTCAATTTACTAATAACAATGAAATAATAAAAGAAGATGAGTGAAAACAAAACAATAGTTTCATTTAAAAATACTTTTTTTAAAGCTTGACAAGCTGATTTACAATTTTTTATGCATTGTATTCGTAAATTAATTAATAGTTTAAATGATTTTAAATTTAAAGGAGAATTGAATCGATAAATAAAAAAATTATCAATTAATTAATTATATTTTTCTTTTTGAGATCAAGAAAAGAATATCTTGATTTAATTCAACAAGTTTTATGTAATTAGTATTTATAGAATGATTTTTTTTTAATTAATAAAATTATTGATTTAGGGTGTGGGTGTGGAGTCTGATTGAAGAAATGCATAACGTCCATGCCTACGCCCACATCCACAGCCCACCCACACCCGTACCCACACTCTTTTTCACTCAATCAGCATGGACGAGGAATTGAGAAATTTCTAGAGGGTCATCGATACAGTGGTTTCTTCAAGAATGACAAACCATTAGGACCTGCAAATGTTTGATTCTTTCTTTTATTTTTTGAAATTCTTTGTTGTCAAAGTACCTTGATAAAAAAAGTAAACGCTGTTTTCAATTTATAGTCCATCAAATGTTTTACCATAACGTATTATGTATGGAATTCGACAAAGAATAGTCGAGAGAAGAGAGAACATCACAAGAATTTTAGAAAAACTTTCTAATGCGAGATATCTTTTATTTCATTCTAAATGAGAATCTGTCTTTCACAGAATCGAAATACATAATAGATAATGAAAGTGCTGAAACTACGCTACTCAAGCACTACTACACGAATGGGATAGTTGAAATGGTACAGTAACAGTGTCGTTCTCATGCAGGACAGCCACAGTAGTATTGAGCACTATTGTCGAACTTGACTTTGCCATACGCTCAGCGTTCACCGGGTCTAAAGCCGACCTCATCGCTTCAAGTGTTTCATCGGAATTCACAGCCCGATTGATAGCCTTTTTCAATTGAATTCGTGCACTCTCCGATGCAATCACCATTTTTCGGTCTTTCATCAACTTGACTCCTTCTATCCAAGCCAAGACGTTATTCTCCCACTTTTTATGCGTATCTTTAGGTCCGAGAGGTGATGAGGAATAGTGCCAATTCGAAATCAGGTTCCATATATTAGTATCGCTTTGCCGAAGCAGCTCGGGCATTGTTAGGATAATTGGTACTATCACGTACTCTCGTATAGTACGTAACTCAAGTTGAAGGGTTTCGATGATCCAAGTAGAATTACAATCGTGATATGGACGCACGTGGAGAAGAGTAATGTGCGGCGTAGAACCTTGTTCGACGTTCTGCCACTGTGTGTCGAATGAACATCCCCCACCAGTACCAGAGTTGCCATTAGAACCGACAGACACTTGCCATATCGGCAGTGGCAGAACGACACAGCTATTTTTTCTGCCAGTAAGGCGACACACTTTCTTATATTCAGTGAGCACTTTTCGTCGAATCTGCGGGGAAATATGTTGATCAAGTTGAATGGGAATAGGATTCGACATGTTGGTGATGATCGAAGGGATAAAAGGTCGAGGAGCTACGTATAATTTGTTTCCGTGACGAACGATAGTGAGATTTCCATTCTCACTAGCTGAGACTAGAACACATATATGAAGGAGAAGTGCTGCAATCTTCATGTTTATTACTCTGATTTCAAGTATAATTGGATCAAACTGGCAAAGATATATATATTTTTTCTCTCCGCTGGGTTTTTTCCCATTCGCATCATCAATATACACATGTGTTTTTTCCCATTTTCATATTACCACAGGTCGATTTCTTCTAGCAATTACTACGCTGGGCTTTCTCCCTTACGCGGAATAGATATGATATGACATCATCCGTTCTGTTTTTTCCCATTCCCATCAGTTAGGATGTTCGTGCCACACACTCGTCTTTTATTTCCTCTCTTCTCTTCTTGAGGGAAGGGAAAATGAATCATCGCTAGAGAAGTTATTTTATGTAGCGACCATGACGCTTCCCGGTGGCATTTTTTGTCGTTACATCCATTCGGGGTGGATGTACATATTCATTTCCTCGAGTAGTTTCAGGTTTGTCTGACTTTTGTTATGGCTGTGGCTCGTGTCTGATTCGTCCAAAAATCACAGTAGAATAAGCCAGAACTAACGCGATTCTATTTGTGGTATAATTGACTAAAATTATTTCGTTGCCTTGGAAGAATATTGTTTGATCAAAATCAATCCTTGCTTTGTTTGCTGCTCATTCGTGCAACGTCTTTGGATTTTGTAAAACACGATTGATAATGAGTGTTGAAGGATATGGTAGAAAAAGTAAACCCTCCCTCCTCATCCGGTCCCTCGGGCTGTGATAGACATCTTGATACTGCTCTTTTGACTCCGTCACAGAGTGTGATAAACGTAGCAAGAGTTCACATTTACGATTAAGCGGCTCCATCGTCTTTCACATTTTAATTCTACAGGAATTGCGCTGAAAGCTTTTCTTCCTTAATACCAATATAGGGAAGTTACTCGCAGAAATGCCTCATGTATCTTGAGGGTGAGGGTGTGAGAACAGCTACCATGATCTAGATTTCATCCCGGCTAAAGGAATCGTCAGACGACAAAAAATCGAAATGATTACGAATAATCACAAGATTAAATTAATCTCTTATATAAAAAATCTTCGAAAAGGCGTGGGTGTGGATGGCTGTGAGTGTGGATGGCTGTGAGTGTGGATGGCTGTGAGTGTGGAGTCATGCAAGAATCACTCGAGTATCCACACCCACACGCAAAATCCTGATTACGCCGCTAAAAGCGAACAATAATAACTATAATATGCATGATTTGTCAAAATGATTTGATCATCAATGAGTCATATTTCATTTTCTATTATGCCAGCTTTTGAAAATTGATGACTAGAGTATTGTCATCCAATATATAAGCGTTACTTTATTGTACGCATGGTATTCATAGTTACTTGCTTGAAAAAGAAACAATTCGAAAGGCATCGCATTAATAAAACTTTATTCATTTATTAATTTATTCACTCTTTTCCTTGACTGTTATTTCTGTTCTTTGTTTTTCTTGCTCTTCTCATATCTCTTTGATACTTTAAAAAAAATATTTTAAAAAAAATCAAAAAACAAATACATTTGTTTTTAGAAAGAATTCATGTTGATTTGCCAAATTCAAAGAATGGACATTATTTATTTTATTGTCTGTGAACAACCAAGAAATATCTGCATGTAAAATGTTTTGATATAAAAAATTTTTGTATTTGAAGTTTTAAAATCTATGCTTGAAAGTATAGAATTGAATAGAATACATATGGTTTATATTAAGATAGATTTATTGTTGAATTTAAAATCAATTAAGCAGAATAAATTCTTAGTTAAAAATGAAAAGGTCAAAAGTTTGTAGTGGCAACCATTCTTCTTCGATTACTGGTGTTATTCTGTCGAACGACTACATCATTCAAAGGCATTATAGCTGCTCTGTGTTGTCTGAATACGAGAGAATTAAATTTTCTCAGAACTTCAGTCATTGACATAAAACAAACCATAGGTGAAATGAGTGCTACAATGTAAACAAGAAAATTAAATGTATCTAATTGTGCAAAAAGAAAATTTGGACTATAGATTTCTCCCATCTGAGCTACCGATAATAGAAGCAAAACAGCAAGATACAAAAAAGGAAATCATTCCGAATTGAAAAGACATTTTTCTTTGACGACGTCAATTATTTTCAATACGACCAACAACAATCAGTTTTTGATGAATAACACGTATGACAAGAGCAATATTAAAAATGCAAATAATAACTACTGGAGAGATAATATCAATAAAAAGATTGACTGTACCCCAGTTTGTAAATAAAAAACATGGTAGACCACATAAAAATCTATCAGAACGTGGTGTAGTTACACACATCGGACAAATAACAACGTTAAACATAGTATACGATGGGCTCCAAATAGAACACATTACTAAAGAAACTATATGAAGTAATCATCGTTTATACATTCCAATATTTTGAATAAAATCATTATGAAATATGAATAAATGGCATTCGATAAATATCCAAGCCATGAGAAAACTATGAATCGCATTTAATGAAAATTCATACCATATCCACCACATACAATAAGCTGCTGTAGCAGGTTGAACAATATCATTCAAATAAAAGTAGCGCATCGGCAGTGGAATTTGAGTAACCACTTGAACAAAATTAATTACAAGTGAAAATAGTATCGAATAGCTGTGCTATTTCGAACAAACACGACCATTGAAAAATAAATAAATAAAGATTGCAATTGAGATCAGAATTGAAGGAATTTGAAGTGCAAGTAACACGGTGAACTGAATTAAATTTATCAATGAATCATCCATCGTGTTATATGTGTCGTTCGTCAACATTGTTTATATTACAGAAATTTTATTTTTTCTGAATAGAAAATTCTGAACTAAACTCTTTATGAAGAGTTTTTACTTGAACTATATGTCAACATCGCAGTATACATTTGTCTCCGGACATATTTTTATTTTAGTTAAAAGTTATTTTTATCGTCATACTGACCCAATGAAAAGTTTGTTTGATTGAAAATTGTTTTAATCTCAAAATTAGATGGTCGTAATCGAAATCTTAAATAAAATTATTCTACAACAAAATTAAAGCTAAACTTGATTAAAATTAGACTTTTCGAACATTATACTCGACTAGAAATTAATTGTAATCAGATTTCAATTTGCGGAAAAAAACTGATTTTAATCGGTATAGACCTTGGTTTTGCTATAGAACAATCAACAGCAAAACATTAACTTTCATACATCTTGATTTAAGTTGTCATGTGCATATCTTTCATTCTAACTTTGATGAAATGTCATGAGGATAAGTTGGAAAGTAACAGAATGTTCATAAATGAAATAAAACTTTTGAGAGGAATCTTTCTTTATTAAATACAATCTATTGGTTCTAGACTAAGGCTAGAATGAATACTATCGTTAAGTCTTCGTTCCCGAGTTATAACAGTTTTAATAACGTTTCGAGCTATAGTATTAAGATACACTATAAACAAACGAAAGTTTGAGTTTTCATCTGGAATTTGGCACTCAAAAAAACCTCTTTTAAATCATGCTTTCATCTCGTATGTGAAGCTCTTGATAAAAACAGAAGGCTATTTGTAGAGAATCTTGTCAATCGGGATGAAAATATATGATTCAATTGAGATCTATAGCGCATCGTATCAACTCTGGAATCCTTATGAGTAGAAAATTTCAGATTCGAATTTGAACATTAGATTTTTTACGGTGAATCTCAAAATTGATAAAAAGAAATAGTAAAATAGTAATAGCTCAGAAGCAGATACACCAAGACAAGATCCATTCAAGCTACGGTCTGATCTCAATAAATCCTATCTGATGAAGAAGAGCTTACTTGAAAAATTTCTGATCCTGCGGAACGGTTACTTGTCAATGAAACTCCATAAAATATAGATTGTAAGCTTATCAAAGCACAACCAGAAGAAAGAATATTATTTAAGTATGTGATATCGGCGATGCTCCTAGCCACTTAGTCTTTTCGAGAAACGTCCCTGCAGGTTTCCTTTATCTAAAAATGTGAAAAATAAAGAAACTAGCAACATTAGAAGCGACAATCTTAACATCAAAACACAGCAGATGGAGCCATAACTATGAAAAAGTGCCACACTGTCGTTTAACAGGGATAACCATATCGCCCCGGAGCGGTTTTCAAGGGAATGTGTTCGGTCAAAAAAAATTGTATATTCGTGATCAGCATGATCGATTACCCCTATCCCCGTTGAGATCCGAAGAGGGTACCTCTGACCATAAGCAAAAAAAAGCGGACAAAAGGGTGGGGGGGGGGGGGGGGTGGGTGTAGATGGGGGTGGGGTGGGGTGTGGCTGTGGGTGTGGGTGTGGGTGTGGGTGTGGTTGGTGTGGGTGTGGGTGTGTGGGTGGAGTCTGATTGAAGAAATACATAACACCCACACCCACACCCACACCCACACATTCACACCCACACACCCACACCCACACCCACACCCACACCCTACCCACACCCACATCCACACCCACATCCACGCCCACACCCACACCCATTTTGTATTAATTTTAACACGATCATACAATACTAATCATAATGTCAGTTATATAATAATGAACAAGCGTTATTTTATTTATCAATGTCAAAAAGTTGAACTGATTATTGCTACTATTTTAAACCAAAGATGTCCACAACGGCTGAAAACCTGGCGCTCGCTCGATCCTATTCAAAAACAACCGTCGACTTTAACTTCTATGACTATGTTAAAGTGGAATTCTTGTTACTCATTCAATCAGGTTCATTCCATTCCTCAGTGTGTAACTTGTACACATTAGCATATTGTCCAACTTCATGCAGTTTTCCAATGTCCTTCAAAAACTATCTTCGCCCTGACGGCATTGTTAAAACATTTGTCACACTACGATAGACATCTCTATTATAAACGATCTAGTTTGGACACTGCTGTATTTGAATGACACATATCCGATTTTGACTCATTCACTAGCACTCAACGCTTTATTTAGATAAATAGTATCATCCCACAAAGCAAATAATTTCATTCATTTTAAAACTCTATTCAGATCAACGACACGCACGAGTTATCAATCATTTGCCTTTGTGACACTTCTGAAGTACGTAAATCTTTCTAGTGTATAACATAACAATTACATCTACTTCTACAACTTACTGTATAAACTATATCGTAGAATATTATATACAACATTAACACTTATTAAAAAAGTGGATTTATGAATGTCATTAATAGGCCGTAGAATAATTTCTGACTGTGGAATTATTAAAATCTATTGAAATATATGTCAAAATTCGCTCGTATTTTACGGTGTTCGTTCTTCATGCACACATTTTCTTGAAAATAATAGCAGATTCATGATCTTCACGAAGAAGTGATGCAATCGATATATTATCTATGTATTTTTGACGCAAAAAAAAAGAACATTTTTTCGGATAAAATCCGAGCACTAACCAGACAAAAAATTTATCCATCCGAGAAGTTTTCCGAAAAAATATTTTTTGCATCAAAACTATACAAATGACATGTTCATTGAATCAATTCTTCGTGAAGATCATGAATCTGCTATTATTTTCACGAAAAAGTCTACATGAAGAAAAAAAATCATAAAACACAAGCGAATTTTGACATATAGTTCAATACATTTTGATAACTCCATAGTCAAGAATAATTGTACGACCTATTAATGGCACTCATAGATCCAGTTTTTAATGAGGATTAATGTTGTATATATTCTATGATATCATATATACTGTAAATTGTAGAGGTGGACGTAATTGTTATGTTACACGCTGTACAAGAAAAATAGACGAATGTCGGATGTTAACGAGTCTAAAATGAAGCTAATTTAGCAGATGTGAACAAAATTTTTTGATCTTGAAGACGAAGAAGTAGTTTCTTTCGAGAAATTTCAATAGGAAGGATCTGTTTTTATTGCTTAGTAAACAATTGTTACACTGTTTCGTTTATTTTACGTTATCATACCAATTAAGAACAATTGATGAAAATTTTTGTGTTGATCTGATATGGCATTTGTTTGACCAATGAATTCTTGAATATAACTGAGAGAGTTTCAAGAGTAGGTACATGTTCAATAATATGCGCAATAAAACAACCATAGTTAAGATGAACATGTAATTGATGAAGTGTCAAACAATTAGTAACAAGTTAATTATTAATTAAATTTGAATAAATATGACAAGATGATGAAAAACATTGATGCATTGCAAAAAGATAATTGTCGTCAGCAATATCAAGTCGAAGAGAAGTTAATTGACACTTAGAAGAAAATAGTTCATGCATAAACTGTTTGAACATAAATACCAGTTTCGATTCTATATAATAAAAACAAAAACAAAGAAGAGATATTTATTATTAATTATTTTAATAAAAAGATATGAACTTTATTCGTTCTCAATGTTTGATTTCTTAGAAATTTCTATGTAAAAAGTATGAGAATTTTTTCTTTTACGAGAAATATAAAATTTACCTTGATTAAGATCATCAGTCAAACTTTTCAAACATATCTTTATCAAATGTCAATATTAGTTCATCCAATTGATTTTGAACAAGTAAAGATAAATTATTAATTAATATTTCGGATAAACAACATCGAGTAAGAATAAATGTTTTAAGATTAACAAAACGAATAATTTTTTCTTGAAAAATCCATTTAGATATCAAATTAAAAAAAATTGATTTTGCTCCATCAATATGAGTTCGTTGTAAAGAAGCAGAAAGAGTTGAATTAGAAATTATTGGTAATAATATTGATTGATATTTATTCAAAGATGGGCCTGTTTCACCAATAAGAATTCCACTTTTATTCCCATTATAATTCGTTGAAAATTTTAAACAAATAAGAGAATTAAGCCGTTTATTTAATGATCAAAACGATTCTATTATTTCAAACCATGTTAAATTTGATAATATAATAAGAAGAATTTCATTTGCCAAACTTTCTAGTGTATTTATCATCTTGTCTAATTAAGGGTGTGGGTGCGGGGTGTGGGTGGGTGTGAGTGTGGGATGTGGGTGTGGGGTGTGGGTGGGTGTGGGGTGTGGGTATGGGGTGTGGGTATGGGGTGTAGGTGTGGGGTGTAGGTGTGGGTATTTCTTCTCCTTATTGATACTGACACCAACGTCCGCATCCACACTCCACATCCACACCCATGTTCACACCCACACCCCACCCTACACCCACACCCATCCACACCCCACACCCACAGACCGACCCACACCTACACCGACACCCACACCCACAGCCACACGACAATATAAATTTTTTCACTTACAATTAATCACAACGACAAGGTGAAATAGGCGCTATTCGATGTATTCATGTAATCCAAAGTCTACTAAATTGTCAATGGATTAACAGAATCTATAGAATATTCGAATAGTCTCTTTCTAAAAGTTTTTTCGTGTTTGTTAACTATGAAGTTGTCACTAAGCTAAAGTCCGACAAATAAAATACAGTTGAAACTGGTATTTAAATTGTTTCGGCTGAGATGGTGCAATTACTTCTTTAATCGATTAAAATCGATTAATCTAGAAAAATATAGCAAAAGTCTGATTGAAATCGATTTTCGAAAAAAAAGTAAAAATCGATAAAACTGGTTTTGTTGAAGGAATCGAAATAATCAATCAAAAATCTAATTGTTTGAAATTGATGATTCCTAAAATCGATTAATTGGATTTATTTTTAAAAAAATCAATTTTAATCGATTTTTTACGATTATTTTTCAAAAAATCGGTTTTAATCAGATTTTTCGCCTTTTCTTTTTTTGACATGGGTATGATACATGAATTTTCATAATATAAAATTGTCATCAATTCGTATAACACAAGTTATTATCCGTCGCTAGAAAATAAAAATTCTTTAAATCACGATTGATTAAATTATTATAAATGAGGGTGTGGGTGTGTGTGAGTTATGGATGTATATGAGAGTGAGTGTAGGTGGGGTATGAGTGTTTCTGTGTGAATTTGGGTGTGATTGAAATAGGTACTCCTAGGCGTTGGTCTGAGTGTTCGTAGATGAGGTACACTAATGCACACACCACACACGACAAACCCATCTCCCATACACACTCGAGCAAGCAACAAATTTATCAATTTTTAAAAATCAAATGAACGAGAGGAAATAGTATCTATTCAGTAACGCGATAATATGTTAGTCCCATGCCCACATACTGAAGAAACTTGCTAGAATATTATCCATCCTGTAGTGTAATTTTATCTAAAGATAAACGCAATTGAATCAGGTGAGTTTGTATTTAAATAAAACAAGAGAGTAGAATTGTCTTTATTTACTTTACGTTCCTGCTAGATAAGGAGCAAGAAGATTCTTTAACATATTTCAGTTTGTAAATGACACATAATTCGTAATGGGCTGTCGTGGCAATTACAATAGATACGGAGTTATACTGCTGCTACACTTAATTATAGCTATTTGTTACGTGGCCATTCCAACATGTAATTCATTATCTACAAACTTAGAAAGCATTATAAGAGCGTATGCAGGTATGCAAGTGTTATTAGTCGCTTTGTGTTGGTATAAATGAAAATATCTTTTCGGAACTAAAGAAATTCGTACAAATACTTATTCTTGGATAGAGACGACGAAAAGTCAAATTACTGGGTACATTCGTTTTTGTGAAAGTCACGCTTCCATAATGTATTTTACTAATTCAACTTCCTTCATTATTACAGGCAAACACTGAAAACAGAACGAAAAACATCTGTTGAATTTGAAAGACGCTCCATACATAAGTTATAATTCCATGTCTTGTATTGAAAACGGTTTTGCTTGGTTCAAATTTTAGCTTTTACATTCGTAGTAATGATTGTTTGGTTTGCCCTGTTTATTACTATACACGTAAAAGTATTCGGAAACTGAAGCACTTTTGACTCAATGATTGGTTGTACGATACAAGCAAGAGACGCAGCATGCGTGATGGTGATTGTCACATATGTGGTGTCACTTACTACGATACCAGTTCTGTGCTTGTACTACAGAAAAGGTCCGGTCGAAAACGAAGTATTCGATGATATGGTAGCGTCCGTGCCACAAACTGATTTCGTGGAACAATATAGGTTTTGATCGATAAAATGCTAACGTCTGCACGGTTTCTCTTATTCATCCGTAGTGTTTGCTATCAGTGCCTATAGGTAAGAACACGGTGTGAGTATGGGCGGGGATGGACGTGGGTGTTGGACGTGGGATGTCGGTGTGAGCTGTGGGTGCTGGTCCCGCACCCACACCCACGATTAGTAAACAAGGTTATCATTGGAAATAAGGGATCAAAACTGCTGACATCTTTTTTATTGATGATAATTATATATATTATTTAAATTCAAATTGAAAATAAAATGTTTCCAGAATATGATAACTTCCTTTCCTATTTCCATCCATTATGGTTTATGTTTCGATTGAGTAGTTATTGAATTGTATAGAAATATTGTCTGATGCGATTGTATATTGACGATAAAAACAAATAGTTTGATTAGACAAAGTTGATGAAGTTTTATATTTGATAGATATGGTTTTATTATTTTCTTCTTTTGTCGTGCCATCAACTGCATCAAAAAAATTTGATCTGAATTGTTGACACAAGTGTCGTTCATCATTATGATCAACAGAGTCAACACAATATCATACTGTGAAATTTATTTCATTTATTAGAGAAATAATAAGATTTTGTGTTCTATGTTTTACTTTTTCTACTTCTTTTTTAATGCTGCATCTATAAAAAATATTTCTGCCTCTTCTCATACGCATATTTAAGAATGAAAAGAAAAAAAAAACAATCTAGCAATGCAGAATCATATGTTATCAAATTATCTTGCGAGAACAAAATAAATATTTTTTTTTCATATGAGAACAAAAAATATTTGTCAAGAACGTAAAATAAATTCATCTTATATTCTTTAATAAAAACCTTTGATTATTAACACAAGTTTCTCATTCTTTATCCACCATGGTATGCAGTCGACTACAGTTCTTTATTTTTCTCTTTTATTTTTTCTTACCATGTCAAACTCTTCGATGTACTACTAATTGTTCTTTTACATACAATCTTACACAACTATTTGATATTCCTAATCAATGTGGTCAAATTGTATCAGCTGGCAAATGTATTGCATCTGTTAAGTTTTCATATCAAACTCAGAAATACACCGTTCAGATTGATGCTGATCCATCAACTTATATCTACCGTGCTGAAACTAGACGTTTTGCTTATATAATCTTATCACCGATAATACCAATTTTCTTTTACTATGACATTCATTATTCGTGTCAAAATACAGATGATTGTGCTCGAGATTTGATAAGAAATGCAGCTATCGAAATTTTACAACGACAATTTCAAATAGGAGCAATTGAAAATGAACTTGCACCTTTAATTTCAAGTCCACCTTCAATATCGAAAAATCTTACACTCAATTGTTATGATTCAAAAGAAAATATACTTCAATGTAATACATCAAGAAAGCCAGGTTTTTGCCTTATACAGCATAAAATTGAATCAAATTCAATAAATCATTCATGTACTCATGAAAAGTCGCATATCTCAGTATATATTATGACATATCTTTTGATTAATGATTCTACATTTGATGTCGCGTGTAATCTATCATTATGTAATAACAATTCAACACTGCGAGATGTCAAAGAACTTATGTTTAAACACAATGTTACAGTAACATTAAGTGGACGATTAATGGATAATGAAAAGATTGAAATTATTGGGAATAATGGATCAAAATGGATTGAATCAATTATACTTATAACAATGATGATTGTAGCTCTGGCTTTACATAGCTAATTTTTGAAATGATTCTGTATTATTGATTGACTCAGATATTGTAACGAAATTATATCTATAATTTGACACATAAAATTTAAAGAAAAAAATCTATCTATAATCTTGTTCTTTTTTTGGTGTACCGACATCCATAGAAGATCAATCGGTTTTCTAAATATTTACGCCAAAGAGAAAAAAGTAAATATTTTTTGGTAACAACGCATTTTTGATAATACCATGAATATTTCTCTTACTTTTTTTGATTATGTTATTAAATTATTAAATTAGTGGTAGCTAGATCTTTTCATTCATTTATTGACTTCTTGATCACACTATCAAAAGTCACGATTATATTTGTAAAATTCATTGGATAATATTTATGAAGAAAATTATAGAAAAAGAACTGTTTGTCATGCTTTTTCTGTTCTCTCATTTATCCTTCTGTTTCATTAACCCTTTGACTGTCACCGACGTATATATACACCCGGAGCCTCATCTTCGCGTGAACTAAAGTAATCATTCATAATTTATGTTTTTTAGACGCATTTGCGTAAAAAACAAGCATTAGGCACTATGTACTTCCCAAAGCACTATTTTATTAAGCCATACTATAGAATCATTCCATAAAAAACGAATAAATTTTCTGAAAAATCGTTTCTTCCTTCTCTTTTGTCGATAGCCAATGGATTAATAACCATCAATAAGAAACTATATGCAAAGAAAGTACAAGAAGACGAGAAAAATGCAATCATAAGTATATTTTAATAAAAGCTTTGATGGTTAATACAATACATCTTTAATCTCACGTCCACACCCACATCAGATAATCCTAGCCTGAAGTATTACAATTTAAAAGAGCCTATAATTCAATGTGGTACATAAGTATATATATATCAAAATTTTAAGAGCACATTTCAGAAAAATCAATTCATTTAAAAGAAATGAATTTTGTATGGTTTGCAATATTATTTTCTTCTTTCTGCTCTACTTGAGATAGTAGATTAAACAAATTGAAATATTTTTGAACTAATATTGAATGATTACCGCTAACTAAAGTAAAGTTATAAATGAAACTGAGAAGTATCTCGCGAGTAAATAGAATAATTCTTATCTTTTTTTGTTATACTATATTGTTCTGCGTGTCATGATTTGTTCTTGCACAACATGTAAGCAACAATAGACCTATTTTCATCTATATAAATAATCTACCTTATTATAATGACAACAAAGAAAATGTTGTTAATTCTCTGTATTCTTCTTGGATATGCATTATGTAGTCAAACAGCAATTCTTCAATGTGATTTTGATGTTGATACTAATTGGGGTTTAACAGATGGTTTTCATCCTCAATCTATTAATCATGATCATACATTAAACAATAGTTCTGGTCATTATCTATTCTATAATCCAAAAAGTTAACCACCATTAATCTAAAATATTTAGAGACAAATCATGAAAGCTGCTGGTTTGAAACGACCTGTTTAGTTTTAGAACCCGATTAGGTACGGTTTTTGAATTCAGCATTATTGTATGAGGTAAGTATGACTTTTATAAGCAAGCGTACTCCTATAGAGAGGTTTTTAATGATATGAACTTCTGATCCATTTCTTTCAGATAGAAAGTAGCGATTTGGCTTTAAATGGCTCGATCACATGCTGAAATTAAGTGTATATCTTCTAGAATTAAATAAATAAAATTCGTAGCAATACGGGTTGCTGCGTGGACAACTTCTGTCTTCAATTCAGTGAATATTTTCTGAAAGGTTTCTGATATTGAGCTGAGAATGATACCATAACTTCTCCACCGTAGTTTCAACCTACTCGAAGAACTCATATGATTTGAATGCGTTTGGGCCAGTTTCAATTTTTGAGCGGAAGTTGCCTTCAATCGAAATCTGCTGTCACCTGAAAGCTTATTGATTGACTAAATCCGTTGATGCGGATTAAAATAAAATCCAGACTTGCTCGCTCGGTTTCTGATATGGCTATATCCATTTATCGCTCTGCTTTCTACAGAGAATGATCAAATAACAAAATGTATTTTGCGTGTCATTCAAGTTTCTCAAAAGTATGATTAGAGAAAAATTTGAGTAATATCATATATTATTACGACGCACTAAACGCTTCACAAGATGAGACATTCGTCTCGTGTTAGAAATGATCTGTTTAAAAATTTATTAATGTTCCGAAGTCTTTTTGTCGCCTAATCTGCAGCACATCCATGATGCTCTATCTCCTTGTCATCTCTTAAGATTGCTGATGCTATACTTGAATCAGTTTTAAGTACCTTCTGTATAAATATAATCTAGTGCATTATTCTTTTCCAAAAATGAAAATAAAAAACATAAGAAAACACACTTTCTGTATAATAAATTGATAAGATCTTTATGACTGCATCGATTCATTTATGACGAAAACAATTTTGCAGTTCGAGGTATTTCATGATCAAGTTTCAATACGAGTAGACAGTTATCAATTTACAAAAGATACCTAACTACCGCTAGAAAGCTAACTTATGAATGGTAAAAGTCTCATGAACAAGAGGTTCCATATTGAGTGAAGCGAAATTCTTAAGGATAACGGAAGTTTTTTCTTCATATACATCGAACGAAGCAACAGCAAACTTGAATCGAGGAAACATGCGAAGTCCAGGAAGTTTTTTAAGTACTTGAGATGTGTTCTTTTTCTCTGTTTAAGAAACGCTCGATTTTAATGAATTCTTCATATCTTGTTTGTTGTATTTATTGTTTAATTCTACCTAAACAAGATGAAATACAAATATTTCACGCTACTCCGAAAAGAACGAAGGGTTTCAAGGAAAATTCATACGATCTAGAGATGTCCAGATTTAAACAGTCACAAAGAAGAACGTGATCAGAAGAGCTAGTACTATTTTAGGATTTCAACCTTGAGTTCATTGATAAGAACACTTAAAAACTCTTTTTCATTAATCTTGATGCATCATCAGTAGTTGTTGCCGTTTATATAGATGAAATATTAACTTCTGAGATATCAGTAAAATTGCTTGGTGCATCCGAAGTCCATTCGATCTCATGAAGTCTTGAAATATTAGAATTCGAAGTCTCTTAAAATTGTTTTCGATTCTAAAAGCTGAAAGTCATCTGTGTCCTTCTTGCATAGAACCCTATATACATATAACAAGACAAAATGAGAAAGAAGATGTTCATTCCTCACAGTTGACAGCTAGAAACTGTGTATTCAAACAGTCATGATACCGTAGAAAATTTCCAAAAAAAAGCAATCCTTCACACATCCACATGTTCTTGTTACCATGCATTGAAATTTTATAATTTAGTTCTATACTCAGAAATCAAGCATCGAGAAATCGCCATGACAAAGTAACTGGTTATTCTTCATAAATGCTTCGTTAGAATAGGATCATCTGAAGTTATTGTTTCTTATAGAAGTCTATGAAAATAACCGAAAAAAAAGATATAATTAAACATTTATAATAGAATAAACTAAAAGAAAAGACAATCAAGTCGTTATGTCATAGAGAGACGCATCGATGCCATGATACATGTAACTATAGATTAGCCTCATAATGCTGAAAAAATATTTGCGATAGAAAGAGATGTACAGAAAACAAATGAATATTCTTCAGAAATAGTACTATAGTAATATCACAATTAACAATGACTTTCGTATATGCGTTTGAATAATTTTAAAATCAAAAAGGATCTACCGTCGCTTTTATGCCAGGCTTGAGCAAGTCATTTTATCGAGTCATCGAAAGAACCCTATGAACTTTTACAGCTAAAATGTTTCAATCTACTTTTAGAAACATTTAATCCAGACTAGTCTGAACTAGACAATGATGTATGGCAATAAATTTTATAAGCTTCACAAGCTCGACTATGCCCCCAAAACATGATGACTCGGACTTCAAATTAGACTCGAGTCAATCATATTTTAAATGGTATGTTTTAGCTTATGAAGCTAATATGATTTATTTCTATGCAGTATTTTGTACTCCAGATTAACGTGGATTGAATGCTACTAAAGCTGGCTTGAAACATGTCAGTCGGGAAAAGTATCGTAAGATTTTTTTAAAATGACTTGACAAAATGGCTTGCCTAACCCTGTTTCATAGACCACTTACTTTCCAAATAGCTTACAGCGCATATGAAAGCAGAGGAATGCATCGAAAAATACAACTTGAAAACAAAGTAGAACTGAAAGTGAAAAAGCAGCCTATTGCAAAAAAACCGCCATAATGTGAGAATTGTAGTTCTGACATACTTATGACATGAGACTTGCTTACTGAAGACAGCAATAATTTCCTTTATTCGCTATTTCATTGTTCAAACTTGAGAAAGGGCCAGTATTTCATAATAGAAAAAAAAAATGAACAAACATTCTTCTGTCTATTTGTTGACTGTTACACACCTCAGTTTGTAAGAAAGAAAAAAAAATTAACAACACTCTTCTATCTATATGTTGGACGTTACACATTTCAGATTGTAAAGAACAAAAAAAATTCAACCGTCCGCGATGAACATTGATCCAATAATATATATATGTTGTCTCATATTGAATTGTCTATTTTCTTTTTCTCGTTCGGTTAACATACTTCATTGTGAACATTCAAAATAAATATGTGTCGCGTTAAGTCTCCTGAAAGAGTCTTCGATGTAAGTAATATATTTTTTGCTGAGAAATGTGAATCCTGCTCCAATCGGATAATGAGATTTTCAAAACTCCCATACCAAACATGGTTCACACTTTTCATTTTTTTTCGTTCTCACTCTCTCCAGATACACATGCTATCAACGGGCTTTAAGTTGAGTAAATAAAGGCCTTCATCCGTCTGTATGGTACTCAAAGTTGATTAGATAATACTTAAGCATCGCCTCTAAATAAAATTATACTCGTTAATTTTAGATCACGATGGACCATCTTGATCCACCAATGGCTGTTCCACCATCGAATTCTCGTAAGTAATTTAATAACAATGTATATCATGTCTGATTACTTTTCTTTTAGAAGTTGGAATCAAAACAGTAGTACTAGCGACTGCTGCTGGTTTTTTTTGGGATTCATATTTAGCAAGTACAAATCCAAATAATAAAAAATGCTGATCCACGTACCTGAAGTCGTCACAACGAAATTCTAGCTGTACTTATTATTTTCAACATAATGTTATGTCTATCTTTTTTTTATATCAATTATTTTTTTTTATCTCAAAATTGAATGTTCTTTTTTTTTCTTTAATGGAATAAATAGTCAATTATATTGTATTTTATTGAATGATTTGAATATTTGTCAAAAATCTTTTAGCAAGTCAAATTAATTTAAACGCAATAAAAGGTGAAGGTCAATTAACATCGATGAACTAGCATTAGAAGATGTTACTAAAGTATCAACCATGGCTTCAAATCCAAAAGCAACATGTGGACGAGTTTTTATTAAAGTAGAAAACAATCAAAAGAAAAAAAAACAAAAGACAAAAAGTTTCACGTTTTTCTTTTTATTATAAATTCCTTGGACACATTTAAAAAATTTACCAATTCAATTAGTAAGCAAAAAAATAAGATAGTATTCAATATAATATATATTACTTATATAGCTATTAGATGGTGTTAATATTGAAATTAGAACATATGAAAAACTTCGTGATGTACAGAAATCATCAATTGTCAATTCATGTCGGATGAGAATTTCAATGAAAAAGAATATTCAAGGTTTTTATTTTGAAATTTTTTTTTTGTTTGTAAAATTAATAAAATTGAATTTGATTTATTCTCGTAGATAGTTCAATGATAGTATCTCGTGTTATGATAGAATTTGATGATTTATTATCTGTTCTTAATGATACACAATTAAAATCAGCATTAAATACTTATAAAGAAATAACTCAATTAATGAAACGAGGTAGGTTAGAGAAATTTATGTGAAATATTTCGAAAAAAAAAACATTTTCATGAAATTGTCGAAAACTGAAGATCTAATTTCCTATATGAATATTGAGAATAGTTACGAGACAGAGTATGATTTTGTAGAGTTGAATTAGAAAGTTCTACATTATTATGGTAGTTAAAATGAAGTCGTAGAAGTACCGTTCATTCTAAGACGCGTTAGATTTATATTCAATATCAGCGACGCAAGGATTTTTTTTTTCTTTATAGAACCATTCTTGCTGAAGAATCACGCAAATAATTGTTAACATCACTAGCAGCTATGTCAAGTAATTGAGCTTTCATGTCAACAGCTACGTTTGATATAATTTACGCTTGGAAATATTATCAATATGAATTGACTATATGTTTCGTTTCAAAATTTTCATTTTTTCAGACATCTTTTGTACAAGTGTCCTTTGAAATAAAAATTGTAATCGTAGAAGTATTCAGTATACTTTATATTTCGTGACAAATAGAAAAAAAAACATAATAAATTTTAATTACACGTTCACTCTGATGCACTTGTCTCGAAAGCTTAACCACCTTTCTCTCGAAAGACAGCGTTACATAAAATATTTCACATCTTGATCAATATTAGGCGTATATAAAATGTCAAAAGGTTTCAATGTAGATTCAAATATTTTCTGGATAAGTCACATGAGAACTTCTAAAGGTGTCAAATTGATTTTGAGTCAAGATGACTTTTATTTTAAGAGTAATGGAAAGATCTAGAACGGTTTTGTTTTCGGTGCCTTCGTTCTTGAAATACAGAAGTTTTACTCTGTTTTTCAACAAAAAAAGCTATATGATTATCCTCCGATCACATGTGACATTGACTTTTGAGTTTCGACTCCAAACTTTTTACGGGCATTATTCTCAACGAAATTAGTTCATTGGGTGAGTTTTAACTTTTCTAGTATTTTCTACCTTTGGTTATTAAATGCACTGAATACCAAATCATTCCAGACTTTTTCGTTACTCATCGGATCAACATCGTCTCGATTGAAAAGCATTTTGACACCTAAAGAATGAAATCTTGAAATCAACGGTTGGAATAACATTTGTGATATATATAATGATCAAAACAATTATTCATTGTTATCTGAAAAAAACAGTTTATACAATTGTTAATTTGTTTTTTTTTTAGGAATTAGCATGACAACAACCTTCACCAACATTTCAAGCTAGACCATCAAGAATAGGACCTAATGAACGAATAAATTCAATTAATTCGTTCACTACTGAACAATAATTGAATGATCCATTTACTCGATATAATATTATTGAAACATCATTACATTTTAATGTTAAACGATTAGATTTATATATGATAGCTGATTCAGATATTCTCGGTATAAAGACAATTCATTTATATGAATATTTCACCAAAAACAAAATAATTCTATTTTAGTTAATTGTTTAGTTGAAAATGGTGCACTTCTAATGACTATAGCAAATTTATCAATTACTGTTTATCAATATCATGAATCTGAATCATCAAGAAAACATTGAATAAAATATAGTAAAAATTAATCAATGAATCGTACTGAATGGATCAATAGACTACATAAAGAATAGTATGCACAATTCAATACGGCAAAAACTTCTATACCAAATGATGAAACATGTAACTGTAAACTTTTTCTTAAGAAGCAAAAAAACAAATTATTGTAAATTATTTGTTGGCTAAAAAATTCGAAAAAGCTATACGTACAAATCAAATTCGTTTATTTGAATCATGTAGTGTGATAAACATCGATGATCTTGTTTTTTCTTTTTTTTATCTTGTTTCATTAAATAATGATAAAGATTAAAAAATGTATCGATCATTAATTTCATTTGATAAATCTTATTATCATTTACTAGATAATTTAGGTACGATTCATTTTCAACATATCATCTTATTTATTTCTGGTAAAGTTGAACAAAAGATAATTCTAGGAAAGTATTTTATGATTATTTTATTTGTAGTATTCAATAGTGATTTATTTATTCAAATAATGCCTCTTGTTATTCGTCTTGATTTTCTATATTAAATTGGTTTGATACCTTTGTTTCGACATTATCAATAACAATAGGAAATTGGTTGCAAGAAGAAAAATTTATTTTGTTATTTTTAATAGGATAATTCCGGCATATTAAAAACTGATAAATCACCTACAGATCTTGAACATGTAGCAATTCAATTAGAATCTATGTTACCAAGAGTATGTATACTTGAAATAAATGTTTCAAAGAATTTTACTTACAAATACTCGAACAGAAATTAACAAGTAATCGATATAAGCTTGAGAAATATTTAGAATTATTTAAAGAAACAAAATTTTTTCAACAAACTCAATGGTCTTTTTTTCAAATGAGACAACAACACGTTTTAGTTCATTATTTGAACAAAACATCCATATGATACATATTTATATAATAATCCATTAAGTAAAAAGACTAGTAATCTACCAGAACCTTTTGATAATATCTTGACCTCAAAAAATTAATATTAACACAACTGATTCAGAAAGGATCTGGCGTGTTTTTCATTTATTCATCTCGCTCTATTCAAAGCAAAATTGAAAATGCGAGATGAATTTCAATTGGTATGCTATTTTATCTTTGATTGCGTGTCTATCACAAGTATAACTAAAGTACTCTCTTAACATAGAAAATAAGTTCAAAGGATGAGTATTCAGAAGAATATCGAAATTCAATTCTGTTTTTCCCACATATACTCTCGGAGTGCTAAAAGTTTTGCAGGAATTGAGGAAAAAGGAAGAACAAAGCGTACTGTGATATTTCCTTCTCAGATAAATACAATTGGTGTTTCGAAAACTGGTTTCTATCGAGAACTTTGAATCAAGCTGAAACTTTTTCAAATATACTAGTTGCTGATTGACATGCATATTTCTTCGGTGATGTTTGACAACTTTCACAAAATTTGTCTTAGTAGAAAAATCCAACGTCTTTTGAGCTTTGTTCGATATTTTGACTTTTTTTATTCGGCAATTTTGAGTCTAGTCCACATTTGTCTGTACCCTTCATGGTTTTTTTTGATGAGCCGTTTCCGAAAATGTTGGAAAGAAAGTATCCCTAAAAGAGAACTCAGTTTAGTTTGAAAATTAATCGATATAAATAGGAAAATGTTATTTTTTTTTGAAAAATCTATTTTTCGTAGAATAGACAACATTTTGTTTCTTTTTACATAGTCTGCAAAATATCATATTTGGCATTTAAATGTTGAAAATATCTCTTTGAATTTTACGTCATCATCATCATCATCAGATTCAATTTATTTAGCAAAACAAAACATGACTGATACTTTATCCATGATAGGTTGGATTATACTGGATAAAATCGAAAAAGTAATACATTATTAATATCATTCAATTTTCGAGAAAATTTTCTTCTTATCTTTGAATTAGATTCTTGGTTAAATACTCTTTATGTTCTTGAAACTTCATCTATGTTAAAAATTTCTCAAAAACAATATACATTTATTATACATTTAGTCGATGAATTCGGACTCTTTTTTGATGTACTTGAACGAAATGAAAAATCAAATTGATTTAATTAAACAAAATCTTTTATTAAATAATTCAACTAATGAAATAAAAATAACAATCTATTGAACTGTTCTAATAACATTTACACTTATTGTCTTGGATAGTCTTGAAGATGCTATTGTTAAACTTCCTACACCTACTTTGTCAAGTTTATCTGAAGTTGATATTGAATCTAACGTACATGATATATCCGATACAAATGTCATTATTGATATATTATCAACATCAGTACCTATTCTTGTTAGTAAAATGAAAATAGAAAAACTGATTACAAATAAAAATCTTGATTTATCAGAACAAAAACAATCGAAATTTGAAGGAAATATTCAATGTGGATTAGAAATAATTGCAAGATGTTCACGAGATTCATTCATATCATCATCGGTGAATATGAGTGATAATAGTAATAAAACTTCATCACAATAGGATTTCAACGATGAATTAGATGCTAATCTTAATGCACCTGTATTTAATAATGATTTTGAAGAACAACAACAAAAAGTAGCATGTATTGAATTAGATGATGATAGTATTAGTTTAATAGAAAAAAATTATAATGGAATGAGAACATTAGAATCGATATGCTTTTTGATAAAAATGAAAGTCCTGATAGTATTTTTTTTTACATAGATGTTATGATAATAGGAAAACTGATTTTTGAACTTTGACTTAAAATTTTGCATAGAGCCAAGCCTGAACGAGCCTAGGTGTTTTTTTTATTTGCTTCTATCTTGAAATAAGAACATCAAATTATTCTTGTTGAGACTTGTCTCTACGCAAAAATTCTGATCCAGATTACAAAATCATTCCTCTTTAAGCATCTTCAAGAATTTTCATCACTACAAACTGTTGTTAACACAAAATCATCACTGAACATGATCATCGAGTGTATACATATTCTTCGACAAATTGATGGAAAACTGATTGTTCGAAAGACGACAGATAATGGTAAGAATGATATAGATAATTCATGTATTGAAAACATGATAAGTCTTCGTTTCATATAAAAAACCTGGAATCTTTTGGTTTACTATTACAATTCTCCTAAGAAAACTTCTCATTATTGTTGTGACTTTGAATTTTGATGAAACTGATCTATGTAATATTAAAGTAACACATTGTTTTCCTAATAATGTCTTGATAAATCTTATTATGAAAGTTTATTTTGCTTGAGAATTGATGTTGTAAATTTTAAATTCTTAATTTAGATGATAAAAAGAGTATAACGACTTCGTTTTGAATTAAATACTCATAAAAAAGAAATAAGTATTTTTTGTGGTAACAACAATCAAGGAAATGAAATGATAACATTATGTTTTTTTTTTTGTTTTCATTATTTTGATAATTTATTCACGACTTATTTACTAATTTTGATTAATGTTTTCGATGACAGTGCTTCAAATAAAGTGTTTAATCTTTTTTCAAAATTATTATTTTTTTCTTGTGAATAAATACTCATGACTCAAGGTGAATATATAATTTATGTGTATTTTAGATTTCATTTTTTTTTTCTAATGGTCAATATGATGAATGACGATCGTCATATTGTTGCTGAAGATTCTAGTATAGACAATATAAAAGCATAAAAGAACTCAATGCTCCCTAAACTGATCTCTGATTGATTTATTCCAAGTCAATTTTTTTTCGGATTTGATTCCATACTCGACCTGCCAGTGATTCGGTCTTTATTTTGCAACTAATTAAGATAAGCGAAATGATTAAGAGAGAAAGAAGAAGTACACAACATTATAGACTTATTTATTCGTGAAACAAGTTCTTACCATAAGGCTAAATTTGATGACCAGCTGTACTTGATCAAACTCTCCTCTCTCATATGCTAAGAATACTATTTCTATGTATGACATTTTTTCACGTCATTCGTCTTGATCGAACTGATTTTTTTTATTGAAATATTCGCTGCTCAGTTCTCTACGAACATATTTGTTGTAGAATCCGAAGATACAGCATGCGATGATAAATAACGAGAAACACGAAAATGTAAAAAAAAAATGTATTTTCTTAAATAGAGCTAGATTTTTTCGAATGATTTCACCAGCACTAGAACATGGTCTCAATGTATTTTGAGTAGTTTCAAATACGCTCTACCTCTTCGTGTAGAATGCAAATCATTTAAGTATAAGTATACGATGCAAAGATTAGGTTCATGCCAATCAAGCGAAAAACAAAAAAAAGTTTTTATTTGTTTTTGCATGATTGCGCAAAATAATGTTTTTTTCTTCAACTGTACAGATTCGATCTGAACGATTAAGTATTGGTTTTCAAAATAAAGGAAATAATCAACCTGGATGAATAACATTTGACTAAAATGTTTTTGTTTTTTGTCGGAAAACTTAAATGTTAGATTAAAAAGTCGTTAGTTTTTGAAATTTTGACAAAACGGATATGGATGTGAGTGAAAAAATCGAATAGTTACACCTACATCCATATTCTCGAATAAACTATAGAGATTTGCGGTTTTCATCTGACCTTTTTGAAAACCAACGTACCTTGTAAGGTGACTAGGAACCATTTTTTAAAATAAATTTGATTAAAAACCTTCCAGAAAAATCTTAGTGAAATCTATAATATCTCATTTGATACGAGTTCATCTTCTCTTTCCAATTGTGAAAATTGCAGTGTTGTGTGTTGTTTTCTATCGAAAGTTATTCAAAAAAAAAATACTGACTCGCCTTTATTTTTCCAATGGCCATTAGTTTACTTTATACGATCTACTATTGTTGATTCAAGCATAAAATAGATAGTTGAAATTTTTGAACCTCTCGTAATCATTCTTTCGTTGGAGTTTTATGTCTATAGAAAATCATTTTTATCAACTTTATATTTCGTCCAATTTTCTTGTTTGGTATAATATTCTCTTAAAAAATATTTTTCTTGGCATTATCAAGAATTTCTTAAATGATTTTTTTTGTACTATATAACGATTATAACGATATTTCATAGAGTTGTTATTTCTATGTCTTGATGCTGAATACAGAACAAATATTGTAAATAAGTTTAAATATGTATATTATTTTGAGTTGGAAATTAAAATAGTTTCTCAATTATGGATTTCAAGTATCTTCAAACAAGTACTTTTTATCAGTTCGATATGTTCGAATATGGGTGTGGGTGTGGAGTGTGGGTGTGGGTGGGTGTGGGTGGGTGTGGATGTGGGTGTAGGTGGGGGTGGGTGTGGGTGTGGGTGTGGGACCCACACCCGGCGTGACCAATGTTTTTTGGTCACGGTCACGTCACGGTCACGATCAGTTTGGTAACGGTCACGACCGTTGCCATCGTGACCGTGACCGTGAGTCACGGTAGCCACGCCAGTCTCTATACAAACGACTATTTTCTCTTTTCTCAAAATAGCATACCCTTCTTTTCCAATAGGAGGTCCCTATACTAGAAGGCTTTCCATAATAGAGGATCGCCTTGGAGAAATATGTGCGAGATTTAGGATAAGACCTCATTCAATAATCGAATTTTTCGAAAAATGACAACTTCAACCACTGGATTTACACCATAATATGCTTAGTTTTCAGAGTTTTGAGCTGAAAACCTTAACTAAGTGTTTTCAACATTTTATCTAGGCTTTTAAAATCCGAAAAATTCCTTCTCAGAGCATCAAAATCGCCTTGGCTTTCTGAACAATCTTTTTAGATGAAATCTGTAAAAACAAAAGAGACAACACAAGATCCTCTGGAAAAGTTTTGCGATTGGACACAATAGAAAATCTCGAATCTCCTCGCGCGGAGAGGCGAAAGGTAATATAACAGATAAACGAAAAGGATTAGGTATGAACAAAATTGATGAATTTGTTTTTGAGAAAATCTCTTACAGTTCTTGAAAGTTTATTTGGCCAAAGCCTGAATAGAAATGAGTGAAATCAGAACAAGTAGAGAAATGATCAATCGTCGAATAAGTCATCTGATAAAAGTAAAAAAAAAAGTAAAAAATATATGAAAATGACAATTCTTGTTCAAGGAGGTCATAATATTTTTTAATGGTACATTTTTTTCTAAAGTCTTTCTATGCCAGCTGTTTAAAATATATTAATACTGAGAATATTTTTTTTGGTATCGCGATTGTATTGGTTCTATTCCTTCGTTTTGAGTTAGCATAATTAGAAAAGGATATTGATATATATTGCAAGAATACTAAATATAATATTTAATTCTCTAGTAAAGTTTCAAAATAACTGCTTTATATTTACATTGAAAATTTATCGTGACTGGTCGTGACCAGGTTTTGGTCACGGTCACGGCTTTTTTTCGAAAAATGGTCACGATCGTGACTCACTACCGTGACCGTGACTCACGGCAGTCACGGCGGTCACGCCGATGTCTAGTATGGGTGGGTGTGGTGTGGGTGGGGGTGGGTGGGGGTAGGGGTGTGGGTGGGTGTGGATGTGGGCATGGGAGTGTGTTTCTGTTCGTCAACACTCATACCCACACCCACACCCACCCTAAACTTTTCCAAAAATGAACTATTCGACTGTCATTGATCCTTTATGATCTACAATGAACTACACTTCTAATAGTATGCATAGCAAAACAATAAGGCATGATCAGAAATACTTATTCAAACTTGAAAAGATTAATAAGATATTTTGAATAGAATAGGTGGATAGAAAAATGAAAAATGACGAAGTTAAGGGCAACAATATTCTCGCCTCTACCATGATTATATTTCCAGAGAAAAATAGTAACAAGGTCATCTCCTACACACAACATATGGAATACAGCAGTCAATAAAATCCATGGTATCTACAAAGTATTAGAATATGAGGGTTCTCATTTTTCCATTTCTTCTGTAGTTTTTGTCCTTTGTCTATATTAAAGATAGAGCCGACCGGATCAGTTCGATCGACACTTTATTCGTGTGAGAGTATCATTTCTATAGTTACTCTGATCAGATTTCCAATTAAGTTACACTAGCAGCACCCACACCCTTCGAAATCTATACTTGAAGTTTTATTTGAACAAATTTTATCATCTACTGAAGAATAAGAAAATCTTTTTTTTTACAGAGTTATTGAACATCATGACTATAGTTGAATAAAATAAGCTGATTTCTTTATTACTAATAAAGAGAAATGTTCCTTGTTGATGTGTTACTATTTTCGACTGTCTTTCACATTCAGATGATGACTAAAGAACAATAGATGAGAGTCAATAATCAAATTGATCGATTCGATTTCGCATTTCGATGTATCTCGGATGTATTCATTTTTATCTTTTGTACACTATGCTGATCTATGATCTAGTCGAGCTATGACAGACGAGCTTTGCGTTTACTAACGAATTTTTTCACTGTTCTATGAGATTGAGTCAGAATGAAAGCGACACAACCGAGGTGCACAGTTACATACAATCTATCGATATGTTTGGCTATTTTCGCCAATGAAAACAATTATTTCTTTAGAAGTAGACAGATTTTGTTTGCTTTAGGCTTTTGTGATGAACAGTGCGGACGGCGAAGAAAAATAACATAGTTCATATTTAAACAGTGTATCACACTCTAAGCACCTATCTTCTTTTCGAATTATGGCAGAAGAACTTTATGTTCGCTTCAAATTGTGTGATGGATCAGTGCAAACAATTCTTGATGTTATGCTCAAACCCTATCCTGATTCCTATCTCACTAAACTAGTCTTCAATCACAACTTCAAATCGACCAAAGATGATCAAGGCTTCTTTTGGGTTGACGAAGAACCACAAATATTCGCTGCAATTCTTACATTCTACCGACATGGTCAACTTCTTCTACCCGATATTTTTGTCAGTATTCGCGATTCGATCATTGACAAATACCTATTACCTGTTGAAAAATCTCCTCGCGTTCTTGATCCATCTGAATCAACAACAATGGCCAACATCACGCGCGTTCATCTTCGTGGAGCAATACAGAAATTTTGTGTTGCGCCTTCGACGCAAATCAAGACATGCATATGCACCATCGTGGATCCAGTGTGGACTGATTTGCCTGAATCACAAATCAGCGATTTTCTTGTGTTCACATCACATATTAATGGCATTCAATATGTGGAAAAAAGTTATTTGACTGTGGCGAATTTTTTGGTTACTAGAGGCTACGAAATTGAACGGTACGACGCGAACAAACAAGAAGTTGACTTGAAAAAAATTAATCCATAAACAACAAATGGAACTTTTCTTTTTTTCTTTCTTTTCATTTTTTGTATTGTCAATAAATAAGATTGGATGAAGTACGCAAGAAATACTCTAAAATAATTTGGTGCCAATAGCAATACTGAAATAAAGTTATTTGTAGAATTTGATCATCATTGATCATCTTGTAAAATAATATGTGAAGATAAACTGAATGACAGCACTTGTCTGTTTCAAGTTCATTTTGAATCTTCGTCAAAAATATGCTTTGTCTTCATTGAACTGAGCATTTACATAATATCAGTAAAAATGACACCGAAATAACCCATATAACAAAACAAAGCACTTTTACGTACTTCTAATATTAATAGAGTCAAATGAAATAAATCTTTTTTTTTTACTGTTTTTCACTTTAAAAAATGTCATCTTCACCAGATAATCACCGCAATACTTTATGCACTGTGTGTGTGTGTATAATGAACATCGTTTCCAATCAATAAGTATCAAATAGACCAATTATGTTGAATAAAAAGCGACAGATACGGAAAGCAAAGGCTTTATTCCATCCTTCAGCACTTGAGAAAGTTTAAAATAACACATCGATTACGTTAAAGTAGTTGAGTTACTTTATTAGTAGAAAAACGGAGCCAGGCGCAAATCCTAAATTTACTGTAGTTAATAACGTGTTTTTTTTTGTAATTATGTTTCGTAACTGATGCTAATTATCTATCCTTATCTAGACTCTTTTGTTTATAAAAGTTTCAATTTTTTTCTAGTCGAGCAAAGTTTTACTTCACAAGTCACAACTCAAAAGTCAAGTTTCAAAGCGACTTAACATGAAACCACGAACATTTGTAAGAAAAAACACATCGCAAACTAAATAATTTTAGACTTTTTCATCACTTATTAGTTCTCATAGAATGAACGTAGTCTCTATTCTATTACGTCATTTTGCGCATGAAAGTATAATAAAAATAAGTTGTATAAAATTTCGAAGAAGGAAAAAATTCTCGCTCTGCTCAATTCCTTGGTTTAGTGCGCTATATAAGAAAGTAAAACTGATAAACAATCGCCCAAAGACGAACAATCAGTTTTTCAGTACCGAGAAAACCCATAGTGAATTACTTGATCTGAGATATAGAAACCTTAGAGAAATTTCTGAAGTTGTTTTCCTACCATTTTCTATTGAAAAGTTCAATTTGAGATTTTCAATTCGATTGTTACATCTCAACCAAAAATGTTCTAGACAATGATTTAATCTATTTTTCGATATAGTCTTAACAAAATTATATTTGCGTTGTCTAGGTGTTGAAAAACTGACGGTTTGCTTGTCTAAAAAGATCGTCTTTGAGAATCTGCTTTATCATTTTGTATTTTTCTTTATTGAAACCATTATTTCTATTCTTTTCAATGTTTAAAATAGTGGTAAAAAGAAAAAAAAATGAAATCATGTTGAAGGATGGAGTTAGTCATTGTATGTGATTGTTTTTTCTTCGTTACAAATAGTATCAATATTATTTTTAATATTCCAGCGAATAAAGATGAAAAATTAAATTTCAATAAAATGGAAATTAAAGTTAAACATATTGAACATTATCTCGATAATCAACTTTGAAATTCATCGTTAACTCATTCAACAAGTAAAACATTGTATCTAAATATTCGGTTTTTAATAGATAAAAAAAATACCTTCTTTTAAGAGTAAAATACAATATTATGCTGTTAATTTTCTTTTTAGCAATGGGTCCAAATTTGATAGTATCGATTGTTGAACTCTAATTGATTTAATTGTAATAGTTAATCAATATCAGGAAGAATTTATTTATTTATTATCGCCTGGACGTGTTCATTACAGGTACAGAACTTTTTACAAGATATTATTTCATTACAAAAGTAGCTTGAGAATACTGAGGAAATGGAATATCTTCAACAATCAATATGTCAAAAACAAAAATATTCTTTTAAAGTTAAAGTTCCCAAACTTTCTACTAAGCAAACCAAGTGCTGGATCAAAATCATAAATAAATATACACCATAACTAAAATATTGAACCAAAATAGAAAAAACGTTTTAAACAAAGAATACTTTTGTAGTTCTTCTATGCATATTCAACACTACAATGTAGTGTATATCTTCTTAAAAACGATGTTTACTACTCTACAGAATTTAATCATTATCAAAATTTTGATGAATTTGACATCAACTTCGAAGTTGCATTAAAAACATTTGATATCGCTTGCATTTTCATATCTAGTTCTTCAAAATTTTGATCTAAGCGCCGAAAGATCGAAACAACCATACGTATATATCACTGTGGTCATCCATCATTTTAATCAATTGATCATTCAAATTCACTTCAAGTATTGGTCGAACAGAAATTTATATCACTGTTGATATTATATTTCATTTACTTGATTGATCCAATCAACCATTTAGAACAATGAGACATTAGATTAATTTTGTTTTTGTTTTTTTAAATAGTATTTTTTTTTAGGTAATATTTATTGCTTTTTCATTGCAATTGAAGAAAATTTAAGAAAAGCAAATTGATTAGATTTAATTGAGGAAATTTTCCAAAGCATACCTAAATATTGCGAACTTTTGGCATTTGATGGAAGCGAAAAAAACCTTATTGTAGGTGTTGATCAGGAGAGTGACGGTATTATTGATCTATCAGAGTTATAGAATAGAAAGGACATGGAAAAGTATGAACTAATTGAAGTCTGAGTTTAGGCAAAACTCAATAGTATATGTCAACGTTCGTCAAGAGAAAGAATCGTGTACTCCGAATCCTATTGAACGATTAAATCGATGTTTGATAGAATAGTAATTCTAAATGCAAACATTTTCGAAATAACAGAATTTTAGAACGTGCATATCAACCATAAAAATTATTATAACTATAATGTATTCATTTATTTAGCATATTTTTAAGTAAATTGTTTTAATCTCGAGGACAACATATTTTTGAAGTCTACATATGAGCGTTTGTAAGAAAAAAAAGTTTTTTTTTCTTCTGTTGCTTATGCTCGTAAAGATGTGTCTTATTGTTTTCGCTTTGAACTAATTAGAGTCGAAAATAATCGAGCTGTCTTGTCAAATATTTTGACTCGTAAATCATGTATTATTATCAATAGATATTCAAATGCATTTTATCTCTATCATTATTCTACACTAAATTACTGATTAAAACACTTTTTCTCCGTAGAATTGGCTATATTACAACTTGAAAAAGGGCTGTAATTATTAAGCTTTCATATTCAGATTTCGACTTTGATTGGTTTTCATTTTTGTCTTGAGTTCTTCTTTTCCTCTATTGACTTGCATTATATCTGTTCTAGTACCTGGCTGTTTGCAAGACAATTGCTGTTGAATTTAGCAACACAGCTTGAGAATATTGGAGGGTGTCGGTGTGGGTATTGATGGAGAGTCTTATTTTTGTGTTCATTCACACTCACACCCCAATATAGCAATTTTTCTTTGATGCATGAAAGAATAAAGATCTTGTCAATTTAGCATCTATCTTCGCTGATATGTATACACCGTATCATATATTAGATTGCTGTAGATGCAAGGGAAATCTCTTGCAGAGTGGCTTGTAGGTTTTTTGCTATTACATTTCTTCACTATTCAGATTGTTTACATGAATATGAGTTCAAACGGCAAATGTCAGTTGACGTTATTTCATCGTAAATATCAATCAAGTTTAAAAAATGAATTAATATTGTCAGAAAGCAAATTATTTGTACATGAAATATAATCGTTGACTATCGAATTAATGATAGAAAAATATTTTTTTTTTGCATCTGATAGTGAGTGACATCTATTTCGTATGTTTACTTTATGTAAAACTTCTTATCCTCTTCTTACCTTTGGTTGATTTTCATTAACCTATCAAATCTAGATATGAAAAGAGACTTGACATGGCGTAAATAATTTTTCTTACTCATTTTCTTTACATTTCATATGAAATATTTTTCTTTCGATGTAAAAATGAAATTTTCTATCAATTGTCTAATTTTTTAGATATGTCTTCAAGTTCTTCGTCATCCGCAACGGCTAGTAATAACAATAAGACAATATTTAATGATACTGAAGTATATTTATTATTATTCTTGGTTTTTTATTTATGTTTTTGTTTATTTTTAAGATTGACGCTTTTCAAGGTCTTGATATTTCACGTTTATCAAACGAAGATATTATTGCACGATCACGTTTATTAGATAATGAAGTTAAAGTATATATATATTTACTTTAATTTTTATGTATTTTCAAAACAAAAAAAAATTTTATTTTTCAAGATTATGAAAAATGATATTGTTCGTATTTCACATGAAACTCAATCAATGCGTGATAGAATTAAAGATAATAAAGAAAAAATAAAAGTTAATAAAACTTTACCATATCTTGTCTCAAATGTTATTGAAGTAAGATTTTTATTTATAAATTATTTTATTATATAATATATTTAATTTAATTTAATTAGTTATTTGATCTCGATCCACAAGGTGAAGAAGATGAAGGTGCTAATATTGATCTTGATGCACAACGTAAAGGAAAATGTGCAGTTATAAAAACATCAACACGACAAGTAAATTGAAAGAGAAATTTCAAGTTTTAAAATCTTTTAGAAACTTATCAATTCTTTTTTTTGTTATAGACTTATTTTTTACCTGTTATTGGTCTTGTTGATCCCGATGAAATGAAACCAGCTGATTTAGTTGTAAGTTTTTTTTATTTATTAAATAAAATTTTCTATATTAATATTAAATAAATTAGGGTGTTAATAAAGATTCTTATTTGGTATTAGAAAAATTACCTGTTGAATATGATTCACGTGTAAAAGCAATGGAAGTTGATGAAAGACCAACAGAACAATATGGTGATATTGGTGGTTTAGATAAACAAATTCAAGAATTAATTGAAGCTGTTGTTTTACCTATGACACATAAAGATCGTTTTGAAGCACTTGGAATTCAACCACCAAAAGGTGTTCTTCTTTATGGTCCACCAGGTACGGGTAAAACATTATTAGCACGTGCTTGTGCTGCACAAACAAAATCAGCATTTTTAAAATTAGCTGGACCTCAACTTGTACAAATGTTTATTGGTAAAAAAAATAAATTCATAGAAAACTTTTTATTTATTTGAAATATTAATATTTTTTTGTTATTATTTAGGTGATGGAGCAAAATTAGTACGTGATGCATTTGCATTAGCAAAAGAAAAAGCACCAGCTATTATATTTATTGATGAATTAGATGCTATTGGAACAAAACGTTTTGATAGTGAAAAAGCTGGAGATCGTGAAGTACAAAGAACAATGCTTGAACTTCTTAATCAATTAGATGGTTTTCAACCAAATCATGATATTAAGTAAATTATAACGATTGAAGAATTCTTAATTTATTAATGTTTATATATATATATATAGAGTTATTGCAGCTACAAATCGTGTTGATATTCTTGATCCAGCTTTATTACGTTCTGGACGACTTGATCGTAAAATTGAATTTCCACATCCAAATGAAACAGTAAGATTATTAGAATTTTTGATTTTAAAATAAAAGTTTTCATCTTCGGAGAAGTTCGACTTTGAATAGAAAATGGATTTTAAAATATTATTAATCTTTCTATAGTAGAAGGTGAAATAAAAATAAACAGACAATGTTGTTGAGAGTTGAATAAGGAATAGCTTGATAAGGGTGAAAGTACTTTCTACCTAATTATTAACTCTTCTCACTGTTAAAAATATATTAACAACTTTTTAGCACTTTATATAAACGTTTAATCTACATATTTTTTAAATAGACTGCAAAATTTTGTTTAAGAAAAACAAAATACATTAGTTAGTTCGAAACTTTTAAGATATTACTCATAACATATGATATTTATTTTTAAAATAATTATAATTAAAAAAGAATTCTCGTCGGTTTTTTTAATCTCTTATGCGTAAAATATAAGTGTTAATGAAGAATATCATTTGGATATTTTTCCTCATCAGTAGTCCGATTATATTTGTCTTTGTATTCATTATTCTCTTGTTCGAAACAAGTAATGAAATCTTTTGATTTTTTTTTTCAAAAATATGTTAAGTAAGAAAATAAGAAGTCTTCACTAAAATTTTCCCATCATACTGTCATTTAATACTACATAAAAAAAAAAACAATTTTTGTTATTTTCACAATGGATTTACTAATTATTTTCAGGCTCGTGCACGTATTATGCAAATTCATAGTCGTAAAATGAATACAAACAAGGATGTTAATTATGAAGAATTAGCTCGTTGTACAGATGATTTTAATGGTGCACAATGTAAAGCTGTTTGTATTGAAGCTGTACGTATTTATATTCATATAAATAAATATGATAATTAATTTAATAAAAAAAAAAACAATAATTTCTTATTTCTAAGGGTATGATTGCATTACGTCGTAATGCTGTTGAAGTTCAACATGAAGATTTTATGGATGCTATTCTTGAAGTACAAGCAAAAAAGAAAATGAATTTGAACTATTATGCTTGATATAATCAAATGTTTTTATTTATTTGTTTGTTTTCTCTTTCTATTGTTAATTCAATCATGCGTTTCCATTGTTCTCTCTTTCACCTCTTCTTTCTTTTTTTTAACGTAACACAAAAACAAAATAAATAAATATATATATCTATATGAAATTCCAGATTATCTATCAACGATGATTGTTTAAAAAGATTTTTCTTTTCATGACTATGTAATATGAGTTTTGTTTTGTTTTTCTTATTGATAAATCAGATCTTTAAAATTTTTATTGAATCAAAATTATTAACAAAAATTCTTTGTTAAGAATAAATTTTTCATTTCGTGAGTATACTATAAGATCCATTCGATATATTCGATGAATCAAAATATTCTAAGATAAATTAATAATAAATTAATTGATTTAATATATAAAAATAATATACCGTAATGTGAAATATTTCCAACACCAATACCAATCATGACGCCTATTGTTATAATAGCTAATGTACAGAAAAAGAAAATAGCAAATCGACGTGTTGCTGGATCTCTTGAAAAGAAAATAACAAAATTAATAAATTGATTGTATTTATAGAGGTTTTTTTTGTTTGTTACCCTTGAATTGTAGGATATGTAGTAGGTAATGGTTTTGGTAATTCATTAGATTGCATTTTTATTATAGAATTTAAATGATGAGAGCAATGATTTTTTTTTTAGAATCGTTGCTTCCGTTTGTTATTTTGTTTTTTTTTTCTTTTGCTCTTCTTTCAGTAGTCTTCGATAACTCAAGGAGAAATATAATTTTTTCTGCAATTTGTCACGCATCGTTAAGTGATTCATTACATTTTTTTTCTAGTTATAGGTCCTTCAATATTGATTATGGTTGATTCAAATTTTTGACTCATCTTGATTATCATAAAGACTTTTAGTTGTTTTTTTTTGAGTAAATCAATTGAAATTATCGTATAAATAAATATCATTAATGTGTTTAATCACATACAGATATAAACAATATATAAATGTTCTAAAAACTGTAACATTTATCCATGATATTCAAAACTTTATTGTTTTCTAAAATCATACAATCGTCAATGGACAAATTTAGCAAAGATTGAAACTATCATGAATAATTCTATATTGAAGTAATATCTTGCGTATAAAACTATTCATAATTTTTGTAGATACAAACTTAATTGATCAAATAATAATTGTATTCTTTGAGAAATACCGTGTTTCTCTGTCATTTCACCAATAAGAATTCGAATATACCCGATCAATTCAAATTTTAACATCAATATGCTCCTCAATTCGAGATTAAATATTTCAACCGAGAAAAAAGAAATCATATCTTTCTATATTTAAATAATGATAGTATTTTAATTCTTGCTGACGATTTCATTTTTATTCTACTATTAACTTGATTTACATAGTAAAGTTCTGTTTTCCGGAGCGTTAAAATTATTATTAAAGTGAGACATAAGAGTAACTTATACTGTTCATCTATTGTTCTCTATGATTTCATAATTCTATGATGGCTAAGAAAAAAATCAAGGATACAAGTGTAATTTTTTTTTTTCCTTCTTATAATACAAACAAAAAATTCAGTTGTTTTACTGTTCTTCTTTTTTTTTTTTTTTTTACTTCAATGAAAAGTTACTTTATTGTATTAATGAAACATGATGTATATGAACTTGGAAGGCTTCGATTAATATATGAGAGCAAAAAATAAATAAATCGAAATATAATCTTTAGAAGACATCTTTTCGCTGGTAGATTTAATGACTTTTTGTCTAATACAAAAAAAAAAAGTTTTGAATGAATAAAACTATCGTATATTAATACACGGAAAAGTATGAAAAATCTATTATTTCTTCTCTTTGTCTACCTCTTTTTTACCTTATATTCTTCTATTGTATTACAAAAAGAAAATAATAATAATAATAATTGAAAAAAATAGATCGTTGAATTAAAAAAAAAAAAAAAAAACTAGTAAGTCAACTATTGACACTTCGATCGTGGACAATTATTAAACGATTCTATTTCATATTTAACACATATATTATTATAATATTTTAACTTAATCATCTATGAATAGTAGTTTATTAAATTGATAAAACAAAAACAAAAATGCATGTTACACGTATTGTTCCAATTGAAAATCATAATGGTCAATTTAGTAATATGCGAATGCATTTACAGCCTACGGTAAGTATTCAATCCAATCAACTAGATATATATATATCTTAAGCATAAAAAAAATTAAATTTACTTTTGACTTTTAATCTGGAATATATTCGAACAAATCAGAGTTCGTTTAATCTTCTGAGTCAATTATTTCAAAAATTTTTTTTCTTTTCATAATCCAAGCGTTGAAAAACTTATGAGTCTAACAGGATTTTTGTTATACTGATTGAAATTTACTTGCTATGAAAGCTTAGGAGAGGGGAGCGATTTCCTTAAAATAACGAGTAGAGAAAATTAAAAAAAAAAATTCTTATATTTTATTTTATTTGAAACTCGTTTCAATGACAAAATATATAACTGTAAAAAGTTCATTGAAGAGTGAAGTCTAATAAATATATATTTGATGAGAATTCTTTCAAGATTTTTTTTTTTTTTGTTCTTTTAGCAACATCTTTAACAATTAAATGATTGTTATTTGAAATTTTTTATTATTCAATTGATCATTAGTCTAACAAAATATTTATATTTATTCTAGCCACCAATTCCCATCACTTATGCTACAGCAGCAATACCAGCATTTGCTCCATTCGGTACTGAATATACACCTGAACAAAGAGTAAAAATTATTGGTAGTCGATGTATTTTAATACCTCAATCAATTACGTCTATACCTAAATTAACTGAAAAAACGTAGGTTGCAAAAAAAAGAAAAGAATTATTCTTTTTTTTTCTTACGCATTTACACAATAACGATTTCACTTCCTCATTCAAACTACATAAACATAACGGGCAGTTTTATAAAAAAGAAAAATTGATTTTTACGCTTTTTAATAGCAAAAAAAAAAAAGAAGACTGAGTACTATTACGACCGCAAGAAGTGGTCAAATAAAGCACGTACACATACTCTCTTCGTTTTTTTTTTCTTTTGTTTCGATACAAACACAAGCAGCAACCAGCGAAAAAAAAAAAGTTACCCAAGCAACTAAAATTACTCTTTTTTTTTATCAACGACAGAATGACAAAGTAGTAGCAACAACAAACATATACATAAAAGAGCAAAGAGAAGAAAGTGTTACTTTGTGTGTTTATTGACAACTTCATTAAATGCGTCGTTTTTCTTTTGATTCATGAAATATTAAGTTCGTTTCTTTTAAAAATAAAAAATGGCGTTTACACGATATTATCCTATGTCAAGTCATATTTAGTATAATAATATTTAAAAGATTTTTAATTAATTAATAAACAAAATTCTTTTGTTTTGTTTTATTGTAGTGATCCAGCAGTAGCTCCAACAAAACCTATTCAACATGTTACTGCAGTTGATAATTCTAAAATGCAACATCAAAATACAGCAAGATTTGATACAACTTATCGTACGGAATATACTAATCGAAATCGAAATTATGTATCTCATCAGGTATGTATATTACTATATCGAAAAAACAAAAAAAAAGAAACAATCTATCATATCTTTAAAAACTATAACAATGAATTTTTTCTATAATCATTGTTGAAATATATCTTTTTTCATTACAAGAAAAAGGATTTCAATAGTTGTATTGAATTTTATTTATTTATCACTTTTGTGAAGGCCGTTTTTTTTAATTTTCAAGCAAAATATGTTAACAATCAAATTTAAGAATCATTTTTCTGTTGACTAAGTTTAGTTTTGAATAGTATTTTTAGAGATCTTAAAATTTGTATTACTCATTTTGTTGTTACTTTATATTTTTTTTGTGTTGTTTCAAATATAGAAAATGAAACTTTCTTTCTATAAAATATATTTTCATTCGTTTCAATTGTTAATAGTCAAACAATAAACATTTTAAACATATTAAATCTACGTCGTTTAATATTTTATGAAAGAAACAATTAAATAGAATTTAAAGCATTGCACATTTTGAGTTGTGAGTTATTGTAAAAAAGAAAAAAAAGAAATTTTAAATTTGTACTTGATGACAAACATCCTTTTTTTTTAAGTTTTCTTCCTTTTGCATATATATAAAATTGCATCAATTTCGATAAGCTATTGCCTATGTAAATGTATGCAAATTAAAAAGAAAAAAAAAAGAATTTTTTTTTTTATTTCAATTTCTTAAAATAAATAAAAAGAAAATGTTGAAGTTTAAAATTATACTAATGGAAAAATGGAATTGACTTGAATAGTATTTTAAAGATTGAAATTCTATTTTACTCCTTTTTTTTTCATACATTATTATAATCATATGAAAACAAATAAATAATCTTTCTATTTTAAGATATATATGTAATAATTTTTATTTTTGTCTAATTATATACAAAATATAATAATCTTAATTTTTTATCAGGATCAATATACAAAAGCAACTCGACAATTTAAAAATGCTCTCAATCAATATCCTGTATTACCACCAATATCTGCAAATAATAATCGACCTGAAACATCAGATCGTAAGAGTGTCACTGATGGTCAACAACAAATACAACAACCATTTAATGATCAAGTCGTACCTAGTAATGAAACAATGCCATCATTAAATTTTAATAATGAAAGAGAATATTATGATAATCAATATCAACAACAACAACAACAACAACAACAACCATTGATGAATAATGAAGATACATATTTACCTGATGAACCAGTTCTATTAACTAATTATGAAGAAGATCGTTTAGCTGAACAAATTCGTACTCAATTAGGAGGTCCTGTTGCAGTTGATCGATTAAAATTATTATATCAACAATTAGCTGCTTATGATCCAAATCTAACAGGTTATGTACATTATTCAAATATTCAATCGTTGACTTATCAACTTGGAGTAAAAAGTTTTAATAATTTTTTTTTTATTTAATATAAAATTTTCTTTTTTTTTATTTAGCTTCATATGGCTGATGATACACTTCGTTTTGCTATGTGTAAATTTGTATCATCAGATCGTCAACATGGTTTTGTTAATTATGAAGATCTTATTCGATATTTTGGAAAATGTTTAGCATCAGTTTCTCCTAATCAATACGAGTAAGTTATATTTCATTATCATATGAAATAAAAATAACAAGAATTATCAATATCTACATTCCTATATCTCTTGATAGTAAAAAAAGCAATAAAATTTTCCTATAATCTAAACATATTCACACACACACACACATGATCTTATTCCCGTCTTCTCAGTTATAACTTTACAGGAGTCGCCAGTATCAGTTTGGCAAATACTGGTTACTACACACTATCTATCATCGTATAGATAAAAGGTAGGTATAGAAAAATAAATTACTATCGATTCGCTCCTTCTAAATTTTTCTTGCTCATAAATGATTACTTGTAAGTTAGTTGCACTTGATACAACGATACATGTTACAAAAAATTTTAATCAATAATTTTCTATGCAGTAATCAACAACAACAACAACAACAACAACAACAGGAACGAAATAGTCCACAAAAAACAATACGACCTAATATTAATCAATTTTCAAATGATAATGAACAATTTGATCCTGATGAACGACAAATACGAGTTTTATTAAAACAAAATTTAAAACATTTTGATCTTAGTGGTACAATTGATTTTGATAAATTAACACATGAATTAAATAATGTTGATAGAAATCAAAGTGGAGTTTTAAATCGACAACAAATTGAAGAAGTTGTATATAAAGTTCGTATACCATTACAACGTTCATTAATTTATCAAATATTAGAAAAACATTGTCGAGTATCACCAAGATTATATGAGTAAATATATAATTAATAAAAAAACAACAACAACAACAATAGAATTTTTTTTTTATTTTAGTTGGAGAATGTTTGTTCAATATTTACAAGAACAAATATTTGATATAAAACAAATTCAAGATCGTTCAAGTCCAGTTTATACACAAGTATAAATCTTAAATTTTTTTGTTTTTTGTACTAAGATTTTTATTATTTTCTGAATATATTTTATCTTTAGTATGTTCCCAGTCGTAATCAATGGCTTGATAATCTTCAAAAAGAATTTCATGAAAAAGATCGTTTACGTATTATTGATCGATTCATTTCTAATAATGAAGGAGTGCGATTGGTAAATAATAAAAATTCCAAAAACAAATTCATTTCACATTATTTTTTTTTTAGGAAAGTACACATCCAACAGCTTGGTTTACACGATTTTTACGTTTGGCTAATGCTATGTATACTCATCGTCGTAATTCGAATGTATCACGTATGTATTTGATATTATGAATTATTTTGATTTACTTTTGTTTTTTTCAGAAGAATTTGTATTACCTCGAGAAGAAGCTCGTCGACTTTTTCGTGCTTATAATCATATATGGGATTTGAAAATTGATGAATATACAATACAAAAAGTTTTTGAAGGATGTTCTCGAAATGGACATGTTGTTATTGATGAAGCACTTAAACAACTTGCTAAATAAACAGATTTTTCTTTTTTTCTTTTTTTAAATATTCACAATGTCTTGTTTTACCTTTCAAGATTTTTCTTTAAATAAATATTCAATGTTTTTAATAAAAGAATGATTCTTAATTGATCGATTAGTTTATATTAAAAGATAATGACGTTATTTTGTATCAGTGTTTTATCCAGGATTTTTTCTCCGGAGGGGCGATTTGAATTTCCGAGGGATCAATCCATGTATTCGTAGCACGATTATCACAAGTCTCGGGAGGGTGAACTCGATTTTCTGGGAAGGGCGCCGCCCCTCCCCCTCCCCGGGCACCCCTCTGCATAAAACACTATTTTGTATTTATTTGAATATGTACAAAGTGTCTTGCAAGAATATATTAAACTGAAAAAATGTCAATCGAATCATATTTTGTAAAAATATGATTTCAATTTATTTTTCTCATTCAATATTCATGAATATAAATTTTAAGATGTATGTTTAGGAATATTATTCCGACTGTTGAAAATATTAGTGTATTGAATATCACCGGTGTTTTTTTTCTGCTAGCAAACGATCACTGTTCTTCTTTATATCATTTGCGATGATTTTCTAAGATTCCAAGTGACTTATAGATTTATTTATTTATTAAATATAAACGTAATAGAAATGTCGAATGTAGCAAAAGTTTTGCATGTTTTATTAAACCTGTTCAGAAACATGATAAAATATGATTGTTTTTTTTAAAAGATGCATCATCGAATGTCGTACTCAGATCAAAATAAAACCAAATCTTTATAGCGAATTGCAAAATTTTAATAGGTTACTAAAATCAAACATATGTTACATCTGATTATTTCTCCCAAGAAAAAAATCGACAAAGTCGATTTTACACTTGACCACTTAGATCATTCTATTCACCGGAAATATGCATTTCTGCATTTTGATAATTCAGACATTTTCGAATATATTTCCAATGACTTGGTTTATCGAATAATGATTTATAATTTATTAAGATCAATATTATCTGATGATTCTTTCACATTCATACCCTTATCTTTGAATAATAGTCTTTTCACTAGTCACTGCTATGTTAACAACTCTTCTAGCTATTATTAATAATAATAGAAAATCATGATGAATTGCACTAGGTTAAAATCACTTAGATTCAACATGCCATGCTCTTATTCATGAGTTGATCGATTTCTTATTGCGAGATATCGATTGAATTTTGTTTCAATAGAAAAATAGGCGAAGTTCAAAAGAATAGATATTGATTTGGTGAATAAATTTTTTTTTTTTTTTTAGTCAAATACTCTTCATTATTTCTTTATATTTAATTAAGTCTATTGAAAAAAAAAAGAAATTGATTCATTGCATCAAATTATAATCAAAAATTAGTTTCGAATATTTATTCCATGGAAATTGTGACAAGTGTTTGAAGGAGAGAGAGAAAGAGTAAATGAAGAGAAGCGTCTAATGCTGACACATTGTATCGATTATTATTTATACAACAAGGTCATCAACTCTGTATCTTTGTCTGTAAGTGTCAATATACATTTTATTTCAAGGTATATCTAAATATACAATCCACATAGACTTCTGTAGTTCATCAATAATAAATTTACGAACATTATAAAAAAAGAAAAACGATGAAATAATTATTTTAATAGATTTAAATTGATTTAAATTTACTTTTCAAGACATAAATCATTGATATTGAAGATATTCTAATAAATTACTATACGTGATAATCTATGTACAAAATCAATACAAATGATTTAAATTCGATAATGACAAAGATAGTCCTTTATCAAAAAAAAAAAAATTTCTCATAAGACAAAGTGTAAAAAATAGAGGTTTTAAGACCTTCTTATTGATGTCCTGATGTATAAGATTGAGAATGATACTTCATCATTATTATTATTATTACATATGTTGAAGTGTTTACTTCTTTATTCTATAATCCAACATTATCTCTTGAATTGTTCACTTATCAAATAATTATCATATATATACCTCCTACCTTTCATTTCAATGAAAGCATTATTATATCTTTTTTTGTTTGATCCATTGAATAATGTATAAACATAATATTACGTATCTTCATTAAACATCTCGTTTTTTTTTTAAAAGATAAGAAACGATCAAATAAGAATATATTGTAACAATAGTTTTTCTTTTCTTTTTATTCAAACATACGAAATAATAAATAGACTGTTTTATGTATGCATTATTTATTTCCTCATTATGTAAATCTTGAAGTCCTTTAATATATACATTGTATCTAGTTTATATAATACTTTCGTTTGTGTTTTTATATTCATATAAATATTGAGTAATTGTTATTCAAACCATCAAAAACAATCATGTGTAACGATTATTAGAACAGATGTGATATGGCCTTCTCTAAGTAATTCATATTTAATCTAGCGTCTTTTTTTTTGTTATTGTCATAACAACACAGACATTGTATGAGGGTCAACTAAAAATAATTAATGTATTGATGTTTATTTCTTTTTTATATCGATACAATATTAAGTTATGTACCTTATATATTAATAGAATGAGAAAACCTATTAAAATAAAATATTATCAGTTAGTACCAACAATGAACAATTCTATTCGAATATGCATAAAGTTCATTTGATAAGTGTAAAAAGATATGTATAAGTATTAAACTTAACTATTAGCTTTCAATGTCGAACAGTATTATGAAATAATGCGTACGAAAAAAAAGAATCATATTCCGTCGCACTCGAGTGCCAACATACGTACCAATTGTAGAGTCTTTCTTTTTTTCTCTCTTCTTCTCTTATATTCTCTTATCTATAAGATCTGATCTTTCAGGAAGGTCACTACCATAATAAAAAGTAGAGAAAGTGAAGAAGAAAAAAAAAAGACAATGTTATATATTAACTTCAGGTTGTCCAACAATATTTTTCGTTCGTTTTTTTTCTTCTTCTTGTATTGTACCTTGACAAAAACCTTGTGTCTTTTTTTTTTTTGTTAGAAAGATATTTGTGATATATATTTTACCTTGTCTTTGTGCATCAGTTTTCATAGTAAAATATATCAAAAAAGAAAAAAAAACATTGAACACTGTTATATAAAATACAATAAAACTAATTAAAAGTGAGAATTATAAACATAAACATGTAGATTTCATTGAAATCGTAGACATAAATAGTCTTTTAAAGCAATATATTCATTAGAATTAATGATCGATATTGACAAATTGTCATCTCAAGAACAGTACTGACTTGAATAATTATCGTAAGGAAAGTATATTACGCTCTTCTATGTATTGATTGATGTAGGATAGGAAAAAAAAATAGAAACTATTTCTAGACACTCATTAATCATTTAGTTCTTCTATTCTATAACAATAAAAATCATATCATTACACTTTTTTGTTTTAGATAGAAAAATGTTTAATTGAATAAATAGATACAATATGGATTATTTCGATAATAACGAATCATCATCTGTTAGTTATCTTAATTCAATTCAAGGAATTCAATTTGATGGACATTCATATGCACTTTATGGTATTAGAAAATAAAAGTTTATTTCAATTTTTTCTTTACTTATTGTATATTGTTTTCTTTTTTTTTCTTTTTTTTATAGATCCTAATTTTAAAATAAATGATTCATTTACAATAAATTTTCAAATAAAAACATTTGCTAATAATGGTCTTATTTTATGGATTGAAGATCCTTTACCAGAATCAAGTTTTACAATTGAAATACAAAATCGACAGGTTTTTGTTTTTTTTTTGTTATGTTGAATATTTATATTTTCATTTTATTATATATAGCTTATAGCTCGAGCTGTTGTCAATGGTCAACCATATAGTGTTCGTACAGATTTTACAAAAAATCGTTTATGTGATGGTGTATGGCATTGTATTCAAATACGTCTTGAAGGTAGTTTACTTTCAATGAAAGTTGATAAACGACATTATTCAAAAAGTGAATTACGTGTTCATACAATTGATCTACGTGGTCCATTATTTATTGGTGGTTATTCAGAAAAATATTCACCAACATATTTATCAGTTCGTACAAATTATTTTTTAAATGGAAATATACGAAATTTAAAAATAAATGAAAAACAAATTGATTGGCTTGCACCACGTTCTACAACTGTTAAACGTGAATTTTATAATTTAAGTACAAAAATAATGCCATCAAAAAATAATCGATCATTTTCAAATTCACCAACATTAAATAAACGTACATTGTAAACAATATTATTTTATTTATAATTAAGAAATATATTTATGAGAACTAAAAAAGAAATTTTTTTCTTTTTTTTTTTTTTTGTCGAAATTCATTTCATATAAAACAAAATATCATTTTTTGTTTTCTTCTTTTTTTTTTGTAAGAATAAATAAATAGTAGATAGGGCTTTTTTGTTTTTGAAACTATTGATACTTCTCAGATAAAATGATATAAATTGCTTAATGAATAAAATGGCGCCCGATAGAATTATCTGATGCAATGACAAATTTAATTGAACAAAAAAATTTATATAATTCACCATGTGATGAAATATCAAAAATAAAAAAAAATCGAGGACTTGGACCTGAATTTATTTATCCATTTATTGTACTTTTTTTTGCTACTATTCTACGAAAATTACTTAGGTATTATGTTTTAATTAATTTAAATTCTATTCTTTGTTTTGTTCTAAAGACATTATCATATTTCATTACCATATACAGTTATATTAATGCTTGTTGGTGCTGTACTTGGTGGTTTTTATCAATATGAACTTATTAAACGATTTACATTTATTGCTGATTTAACACCTGTTCAAATTCTTTCAATATTTTTACCTATATTAATATTTGAAAGTGCATTTTCATGTGATCCACATATTTTTATTAAATGTCTTGGACAAATTCTTACATTAGCTATATTAGGTAGATATTATTTTAATAGTAGAATAAATAAGAAGGGTTCTTTTTTCATAGATACTAATCTAAATTAAATTGAACTGATTAAGTTTTGTGTTTAGGAAAAATTTCTTCTAATTTGAATATTTTCGTATTGTTTCTATTGACAAATTGTATAATCAAAACGTAAAATATTCGATGTTTTAACTAAATACTGAAGAAATTTTTATAGATAATGTAATTGATATTTTCCTTTGAAGAGATATTCCTTGCACTTTTTCGGCTATTTCTAGTTCTCGAAGAAGATGCAGCCGATCCGTCTGATATTTTTACCGCGGATACTTAAAAGTATTCTTCTAAGATGAAATTACTCGTTTTTACTTTTGATCGTTCTATTTAGATTTTAAGAATGTTGAACACTGATGCTCTGTTTTTTTCGGAAAAAAAATAAGAAAGTGAGATTTTTAAAAATGCTTAAAATAATCTCTGATATCTATTGAGAAAGAATTTCAATCCCAGTGAATACAATTAGAGATGGAGTATCATCATTTGATTCTTTGTGGTTCTGTGAAAATACCAGAATCTTTCAGAAGAAATCGTGAACACATTGTTTGAAAGTTTTTTTCGTGTCTCTTTATTTTAGATGTTCTATCTATAATAAAAATTTCAAGCAGTCAGTTGTATTCTCTTCAAGAACTCACAAGAGTTGAAATTCCCTTACGTAGCCAAGATAACAAGTGCAGCGTGTCCTAAAAGTATGTTGAAGTACATAGTTTTAAGAATGGTTAAATTTTAGTCATTTATCATTGTGAATCTAAAAATGTAACTCAAATTAGACAAGTATATGCATGACGTAGACTCTACTAGAGATACTTTTCCACTCTTTTGTGAAATCAGATTAGTAGCAAATGAATAAAGTTCAGAATGGTAGACATCATCAAATATTTGTTTTGTTACAAATGTATGTCTTATTTTATGAACAATAATACACTTAATACTGATTGAATATTTCCCGATTATGACAAAGATTTACAAGGTCAATAGGAAGATATGTCCAAAAATATGAAGTTACATATTACAGATAATGATAATCAAATTGTTTTTCACGGTGGACTTATATCCTATATCACAGTTCAAATTTAATATAAGATTTTTACATAAAACTTATTAATATTGACAATTGCTAGATATAATCACAAGGGAACATTTCCAAGTAGTTCGCTCTCATATATAGAGAATCACTATAGTAATATAGCTTCTAGTGAATTCCTGCTCATAGTTACGTTTGGTCTTACGAGAGAA